>CBVK0100603249.1:0-16951 GCA_900067695.1 Picea abies | reverse complement strand
GCCTCGAGACATGATCTCCTAGTTATCCCTAGATATCGGGGATAACAAGCCCATGGAGGGCGTATCTGTTGATGTGCAGGATCTTACCTGACGGACAGGTACCATATTGGACAGGTACACATGGGGAGATGATTAGTTCGGACCTCCATGGGGCTGAAGAGCCCACCAGATGGATGTTGAGACCCCGACAAGGGACAAAGACAGGACAAAGGGGTTTGCACCGGAGAAGAGGAGGACGTTCCACAGAGGCACCCTGGCAAAGCCTTACCTAGGGGGAGGTGTGCCCTCTCCACTGGAACGTTGGCCTTGGAAGGCCCAAGACGTCACCCAGGATGCCCATGATGTCATCCAGCTTTATGGACGTTTTGGGGAGGCAATATGGCAGTGCACCACCTGTGGCAACTTGGAGAGGCCCAAGGAGGGCTAACGTTTTGCTCCAGGAGGCCTATGCTGCCCTAAAATGGGATAATGTCACCCTAGAAGGGGCATGACGTCTTACTTTTGCTTGATTAGTGTTTCATTTATCACATTTAGTGTAAAACAGTATTATTTGGTATTTTGGCCTTATCAGCCTTTTGATGACCTAAAATTTAATTAATGTCATTTGTACTGTATAAGTAAGAGAGCAAAACTCTCACTTGGATCATCATCTTTCATTCACACTAAGTGAGGTCTGAAATTTGCACCCTAATCTAGGGTTTTTGGCTGAAAATGATGCGAACTGGTTGAAGGAGTCTCTTCTTGGCTATTGTTTGGAAATTTCTTGGTGGAAGGTTTACAACTAGGGTATGGTTATGTGAATGCTTGATAAATGTAAGTGAATTTCTGCAAAACACTTCTTATTTGAATGGTTATGGTATTGTTTACTTGCATTTTGTTATTATAATTTGTTGGATTAAACTCTAGGGGACAAGCACATGTTGGTGTCCTTGTTTCATGTCCCTACTAAGATAAGCCAAAGAGCCATTTTGATTTGCTGAAGTTAGATAGAGCCTTGCCATAGCAACACTCTAAATCCTATTCTTCTAGCCTAGCCGTTTTTCATCTTGTCTTTGAGCCAATGAAGGAGAAAACGCACTAAGGCCTAGGGTTTCTACACCTTAGTGAGCCGTTTTCCCTAGGGTTTGATTGATGAAGCCTCGCCTTAGCAACACTTTATCATCAAACTCTCTTGTCCTTAGCCATAGCATTTATCACTCAAGCTAGCCGTTTTTCTCTTGCTAATGAGCTAAAGAAGGAGGAGAGAGCACTAAGGCCTAGGGTTTCTACACATTAGTGAGCCTTTCTCCCCTAGGGTTTCATTGTTGAGGCTTTTCCTTAACAACACCTCAACATTTAACCCTCTTATCTTTAGCCATACATTATCATCACGGGCCTTCAACTTTTGCAGCTGATTTGACTCCATTTTCCCTAGTAATGCACTGATCTAAGACTTCTTATGTTGAGTACCTTGATCATACACACATCCAAATACTTTGAACAACTACTGATCCTTCTGACCCTAGCTTAGGCTAACAAACACTAACCTTATTGTTGTCGTCATCTATTCATGCTATAAACATATCTATACAACATGTATTTATCTTTAAAGCAATTGAATAATTGGCTAAAGCGTTGCTTCTAGTGTTGTTACATTGATGATAAATTGTCATTTGCTTATTATGAAGCTTCATTAGCATTTATTGAGAAGTGATATTGTGGAATCATTGTTATTATATAAACATTGACTTACTTCATCAATATTGTTCATCAATTGCTTATTATTAGAAATTCTTTTGATTATATGAAGTACTAACCAGCAAGTAATCTTGCACATGTATAGTTTCCTTGTTGCTTTGTCTTGGGCAGGTACACTTTTTGGTTATTACTTATCTTTATTGGCTGATTAGCCAGGACTTTCTAATCGGTGGTGACTTGTGAGGGGGAATATTGCACTTAGCCTTTTAACCCTTTGCCTTCTCGAAACCCCAGGTCACCGAGGACGTCTCCCCTGGGCCTTACCTCCCTAAACAGAAAGAGCTATCCCATTGAAGTGACAGTGGTGGGATAGTCTCAGTTGTGCCAGTTTGCCTTTCTTCCATCCATCTTTTACCACACCTACAAACTGTGCAATAACATTTTGGCATCGTTGTTGGGGAACACTAAGTCAATTCTCCTTAAAAGACGACACTTTTTTGGTAAGCCTTTCCTCAAAGAATCTTTATCTTACAAAGCTTACCTAGCGACTTCACTAAGGGTGATTCCCTTGTTTCTTTGATAATTTCAAGAAAATTATATGGCGACTCCACTGATGACGAAGCCAACTATGACTTCTCAATGGGATCCGGGAAACTACAAGCCTTTAGACATGAGTAAAATCCTGGGATACCCTCGACAAATGCCCCTTAAGTACGAAAGGTGGCCATCCTATGAATGAAAAGAGTTGACCATCATATGAATGATTTTTATTCTTACTTTCAACTCCATCCTGTCAGTGATGATGTCGAAGATGTAGTGATGAAACTTTTCTCCGCCACTCTTCACGGGAATGCTAAAAAATGGTATGACAATCTCCCCAATGCTAGCATCACAACTATGGGACAATTGGAAGAAACCTTTCTCAAAAAATGTGGTATTCGGTTGGAAGACATCTCAATATTACTAAAAAGACTCAAGGATATAAAGCAAACTAAGAATGAAACTCTCAGAGACTTCCAGGATAGGTTTGAGCACACACTATATCAGATTCCTAAAAGCCATCGTCCTGAAGACGAGTACATTGTCCATCTCTTTACCCATGCACTTTTGGTGCATCTAGGTTTTCCCCTCAATAAAAGGGGCCCAAGGACGCTCCATGAAGCTCACAGCATGGCTACAAGAATTGAGCAAAACATCTCCTTATCCGAGATAAGATACCTCTTTACCTCAGGTACTCTTAGTATGGAAAGTTTGGTTGCCCTTGAGAAATTTATTGTTGATTCCCAAGAAGAAGGGGAACAAACCATGGATCAACATAAGACTGCTGAAGACATGGTTGAGGAGTTGGAACCTAAGCAAAATGATGAAGTATCAACCTGTGCTCCTCCCTCTGATGAAGTCGTCCACGAGCCTTTTCCCCCTGCACAACAAAAAGACGATGAGGTTAGTTGCTTTTCTTTTCAGGATTCTGATGCCACCCTGTTCCATGATTCAGGAACTGAAGGAGAAATGGAATCCTTGAACGAAGTAGATATTCCTTGTTGTACAATTGAAGACAAAGGGGCAATTCATGAGGATGAAACAATGATGCATGTTGAAAACACCCAAGTCCTCGAAGCTCCTGCACAAGAAGAAACAGTAAGTTACCCTCCTCTCCAAGATTTTGATGATTCTCTACTTTATGATTTGAGGACTGAGGAGGAGATGGATGAGCCCTTGGATATTTTGAATCCTTCATGTTATGATACAGATAGAGACATGATTGATAATATTGATGAGTTCATACATGTTGGAGGACGTAAGTGGGATATAGTTGGTTTTGGTATTGACCCCATTTACGACATTAAGAATCATTCCCAAGTGTTGCCTTCACAGTTATCACTACAGGCTACTCTTGATTTTGACCAGTGGCAACAAGGGGATGATATATTTACCCATACTTTTCAAACACCCAAGGATGACCTAGTACCATGTTTTCTAGATGATTTTCGGTCTTACCTTGAGGGTTTTGATGCGTATTCTTCTGAGCACTTGGATTTATTCCATGAAGAAGATTATCAACCATCGTTGTGCTCAGGTCTTGATAGGAGTAAGGACATTGTTTGCCTAAAAAGGGATCCTTCTGACAACTTTCTCCAGCCACCTCCAATTACTTTACTTTGTTGTGTCTCTAGAGGTGTAGTTGGGAGATATGTCTTTTGTATTGAGCTTCCTCTAGGGGAAACCCTAGAGTCTAAGGGTCGGTTGAATACATCAAAAATAAGTCTATCATCTCATCTTTTCAACTTTCCCTTAAGCGTTTGCCAGTCATCTACTACTTCCTTGTCAATCCCTTCCAGGGCTTCAGATTATGAGAATGTCTAAGGTAGCCAGCTTTCAGACCTTATGAGTCAGTTTTTTGAACCTGTGACTTTTCACGATCCCTTCCTGAAGTGGATTCAACACTTTCCTCAGAGATTGACTTGGCATGATTTTATCCCTCCCACCCACCTCCATGAGTTAGACTTTGTGATTTCCGATGATACGATATATTCTCTGACCCATGTTATTTTTGTGCTTAACTTATCACTATTTTGGTTTATGATGAAGCACAAAGGCAGGTATTGTGGGACATTGTTGGATTGGTTTCACTGGTCGTTTGACTACACCTAACATCCAACCAACAGGTAAGTACAGGTAAGTAGGCATTTTCATTCATTGTATATAGCATTTGCATTTTATACTAGAGTAGTTTGTTTTCACACTTGTACATATGTTTGCTTTCAGTTTTATATATATGAGTTAGGGGTGATATCACCACCCCAAATGATTACTGATAGTTGCTATTGAGATCAAGCAAGTTACAGGTTATGCCAGAGATGTTGAGGTTCTCATGCGCTCTACGGTGAGCACATGTCCCCAAGTTGGAGCCAGATGTTATCCCCCATTTTAGGGATAACTAAGGAGATTATGTCTCGAGGCCCACAGGTACTAGACATGAAGTACCAAGAGCTAGATCGACTTGAGCATGGCCCTGGAGGGCCCATCTTTTCTTCCTTTCAACGCCTCCAATTTGTCAGCAGTAGCAGCATCCATCACCTCGGCTTGGTCCTGTAGCAGAGATGGATCTTGCTCCATGAGGTAATGAGTCCGGATATCATGGTATGTGTCACTCTGATCCTGAAAACCTTTGAATATGTGCATTTAGTTCTTTTTGTTTCGAACGAGTGCTTGGATCTTATACTTATCCACTTGATCATGTCTAGGGGGGATGATAGGACGCCCTAGTAAGCCTATGCCCATAGGTTTTGAGTTGTCACTAGGGGGATTCATGAAAAGTCATCGTCTGCTCCCGTCATACTTACCACTTTACGTCTTACTTCCCGCTCATCCATCCCATTACATTGGTCCAGGCATTGGGTTAGCCAATCATTTAAGGGTTGCACCTTGCCTTGTGGGAACAAGGGGCTAAAGGCCCAGAAGGTAAAAGAAGCTGGCAAAAGATAAAATCCTACAATAAAACCTCGAGATGCTTCGCCCAGGGATCCCCGAGAAAGCAGTAAAAAGCTTCTCAACAAGAAACAAGAGGGACCTATAAAAATAATAAAACAAGACCTAGTCAGAGGATAGGGTGTCTCATCACGAGCTAGCCTATTAGGACCATGAGCATCTAGCGGTATGACACTACTAGCGGCTAGTTACCACGCCAGGGTAGTGGCTCTTGGTGGCATAGCCAAGAGAAAGGGGGTCTCATCACGAGCCAGCCTTCTCATTTCCGTGAAAGTGCTTGTGGGTAACATTCCCACCACTGGTCACCACGCCAGGGCAGTGTCCCCTAATTAGCTTCTTGAAAGAAAATGGCAATAAAGAATAAAGAATAAAATGCATTAATGGGCTTGGAAACATTTGCATCCAGGACAGGTGCAACTCGCCTTCTACAAAGGCACCCACAAGTAAGTCTTGCATTTCCCTGTTATCACTACACCCCTTGTCAGGACATCCCTTATCCACCTCATCCATTAACATGCCTTGGATTTGATCTCTTCTAGAAACATCCCATTTCCAGTGGACACTAGCCCAATAGGATGCCCTGTCACTTCCTCCAAACTTGCCTTGCAGATTTGTATAATCTCTTTGAGCACTTGACTGGGTAAAAGGGGTTTTATGAACATGTTTAATAAAATTGATGATTGGATGTGATTAACATTGCTATGATCCTTGTGACTTATGATCCCATAGAGGGTGTATTTGTCGATGTGCAGGATCATACCGGACAAACACGTACCATATTGGATAGGTACACATGGGAAGATGATTAGTTCGGACCTCCATGGGGCTAAAGAGCCCACCAGATGGATGTTGAGAGCCCAGCAAGGGGCAGAGACAGAACAGAGGGGTTTGCACCGGAGAAGAGGAGGACGTTCCAAAGAGGCACCCTGGCAGAGCCTTACCTAACGGGGGGTGTGTCCTCTCCACTGGAACGTTGGCCTTGGAAGGCCCAGGACGTCACCCAGGATGCCCATGACGTCATCCAGATTTATGGACGTTTTGGGGAGGCAGTTATGGCAGTGCGACACGTGTGGCAGCTTGGAAAGGCCCAAGGAGGGCTAACGTTTTGCTCCAGGAGGCCTATACTACCCTAAAAGGGGCTAACGTCACCCTAGAAGGGGCATGACGTCTTACTTTTTCTTAATTAGGGTTTCATTTATGACATTTAGTGTAAAACAGTATTATTTGCTATTTTGGCGTTGTCGGCCTTTTGATGACCTAAAATTTAATTAAGGTCATTTGTATTGTATAAGTAAGAGAGAAAAACTCTCATTTGGATCATCTTTCACTCACACTAAGTAAGGTCTGAAATTTGCACCCTACTCTAGGGTTTTTGTTGAAAATTCATGCGCACTTTTGAAGGAGTCTCTTCTTGGCTATTTTTTGGAAATTTCTTGGTGGAAGGTTTACAACTAGGGTATGGTTATGTGAATGATTGATAAATGTAAGTGAATTTCTGCAAAACACTTCTTATTTGAATGGTTATAGTATTGTTTACTTGCATTTTGTTATTATAATTTGTTGGATTAAACCCTAGGGGACAAGCACATGTTGGTGTCCTTGTTTCATGTCCCTACTAAGATAAGCCAAAAAGCCATTTTGATTTGTTGAAGTTAGATAGAGCCTTGCCATAGCAACACTCTAAATCCTATTCTTCTAGCCTAGCCGTTTTTCATCTTGTCTTTGAGCCAAGGAAGGAGAAAACACACTAAGGCCTATTTCTACACCTTAGTGAGTCGTTTTCCCTAGGGTTTGATTGATGAAGCCTTGCCTTAGCAACACTTCATCATCAAACTCTCTTGTCCTTAGCCATAGCATTTATCACTTAAGCTAGCTGTTTTTCTCTTGCTAATAAGCTAAAGAAGGAGGAGAGAGCACTAAAGCCTAAGGTTTCTACACCTTAGTGAGCCTTTCTCCCCTAAGGTTTCATTGTTGAGGCCTTGCCTTAGCAACACGTCAACATTTAACCCTCTTGTCTTTAGCCATACCATTATCATCACGACCCTTCAACTTTTAAAGCTGATTTGACTCCATTTGCCCTAGTAACGCACCGATCTAAGACTTCTTGTGTTGAGTACCTTGATCATACACACATCCAAATACTTTGAACAACTGCTAATCCTTCTAACCCTAGCTTAGGCTAACAATCACTAACCTTATTATTGTTGTCATCTATTCATGCTATAAACATCTCTATACAGCATTTATTTATCTTTAAAGCAATTGAATGATTGGCTAAAGCGTTGCTTCTAGTGTTGTTACATTGATGATAAATTGCCATTTGCTTACGGTGAAGCTTCATTAGCATTTATTGAGAAGTGATATTGTGTAATCATTGCTATTATATAAACATTGACTTACTTCATCAATATTGTTCATCAATTGCTTATTATCATAAATTCTTTTGATTATATGAAGTACTAACCAGCAAGTAATCTTGCACATGTATAGTTTCCTTGTTGTTTTGTCTCGGGCAGGTACACTTTTTGGTTATTACTTATCTTTATTGACTGATTAGTCGGGACTTTCTAATCGGTGGTGACTTGTGAGGGGGATTATTACACTTAGCCTTTCAACCCTTTGCCTTCTCAAAACCCCAGGTCACCGAGAACGTCTCCCCTCGGCCTTACCTCCCTAAACAGAAAGAGCTATCCCATTGAGGTGACAGTGGTGGTATAGTCTCAGTTGCGCCAATTTGCCTTTCTTCCATCCATCTTTTACCACACCTACAAACTATGCGATAACAGTGACCTAAAATTAAATTAAGGTCATTGGTTTGGTATAAATTGAGGGTTTTAACTCTCGTTTTCTCATCATCATTCACTCAAACTTGTGTGAGGTCTTAAATTTGTGCCCTCTTTTAGGGTTTTGGCTGAAATTACTAGTGCGCACTGATTGAAGGAGGCTTTTCTTGGCTATTTTCTGTATTTTCTTGGTGGAAGGTTTAGAACTAGGGTTTGGCATTGATAATACTTGGTGAATGTAAGTGAATTTCTGCAATTCTTCCTTTGCTTGAATGGTTATGGTGTTTTACTTGCATTTTGTTAATGAAATTTGTTGGATTAAACCCCAAGGAATAAGCACATGTTGTGGTGTCCTTATTTCAAGTCCCTACTAGGTTATGCTAAGAAACCATTTTATTTGTTGAAGATAAATGCTAGGGCCTTGCCATTGCAACACCCTACCATTCACTCTTCAAGCTAGTCATTTTTGCTTTGCCTTTTGAGCTAAAGAAGGAGGAAGACGCACTAAGGCCTAGGTTTACTACACCTTAGTGAGCCGTCTTCCCCTAGGGTTGATAGGTTGAAGCCTTGTCTTAACAAAACTTCAACCATCATATCCCTCTTGTCTTTGCCTCTATCATTATCATTTCGGCCCTTCAACTTTTGCAGTTAGTTTGACTCCATTTTCCCTAATAACGCACTGATCTAAGACCTTCTATGCTTGAGAACCTTGATCACAAATATCCAATACTTTGAACAATTATTAACTCCTTCTAACCCTAGCTTAGACTAACTTACTAACCCTATTGTTGTCGTCATTTACTTGTGTCATAATCATATCCATGTAGCATTTATTACATCTTTAAAGAAATTGAAAGATTGGCTAATGCATGATAGTCTTTGCTTCTAAATGAATGATGGTATTACAATATTGATGATAAAATGTTCTTGCTCATTGTGAAGTTTTCTTTAGCATTTATTGTGAAGTGATGCATTGTGACTATTGTTATTGTACATCATTGATCTGATTCATCAATATTACCGGTCAATTGCTTTATATCAGAAAGTCCTTCACTATATGAAGTACTAACCAGCAAGTGATCTTGCATATATATAGTTTTCTTGTTGCTTTGTCTCGGGCAAGTACACTTCTAGTTATCTTTATCTTTATTGGCTATTTAGCTGGACCTTTTGATCGGTGGTGACTTGTGAGGGGGAAACTTTTACTTAGCCATAAGTCTTTGCCTTCTCAAAACCCTAGGTCATCGGGGACATCTCCCCTGGGCCTACCACCCTAAACAGAAAGAGTTATCCTATCGAGGTGATAGTGATAGGATAGTCTCTAGTTTCGCCAGCTTGCCTTTCTATCACCTTTCCTTTACTTCCAAGTACAAATTGTGCGATAACATTTTGGCGCCGTTGTCGGGGAACACTAAGTCAATTCTCCTCAAAGACAACACTTTTTCAGTAAGCCTTTCCTCAAGAATCTTTATCTTACAAGCTTACCTGGCGACTCCACTAAGGATGATTCCCTTATTTCTTTGATAATTTCAAGAAAATTATCTAGCGACTCCACTGATGATGAAGCCAACTATGACTTCTCAATGGGATCCAGGAAACTACAAGCCTTTAGACATGAGTAAGATCCCGAGATACCCTCAACAAATGCCCCTTGAATACAAAAATTTGCTCCCTAGACTCACTGGTGGTGATAGGGAGAGAGTCGACTATCACATGAGAAACTTCTAGTATTTCTTTCTATCCCACCCTATCATTGATGATGTTGAAGACTTGCTCATGAAACTTTTCTCTACCAATCTTTATTGCAACGCTAGGGAGTGGTATGACAACCTCCCTGATGCCAACATCACAACTATGGAACAATTTGAAGAAACCTTTCTCAGAAGATGGGGTATTTAGTTGGAAGACATCCCAGTACTACTAAAAAGACTCGAGCATATAAAGCAAACTGAGGATGAAATTGTCAAAGACTTCCAGGATAGGTTTGAGGACATGCTGTATCAAATTCCTGAAAGCCATCATCCTGAAGAGAAGTACCTTGTCCATCTCTATACCCATGCACTTTTGGTGCATCTAGGTTTTCCCCTCAGTAAGAGGGGCCCAAGGACGCTCAATGAAGCTCACAGCTTGGCCGCAAGAATCGAGCAAAACATCTCCTTATCCGAGATAAGATACCTCTTTACCTAAGGTACTCTTAATATGGAAAGTTTGGTTTCCCTTGAGAACTTTATTGTTGATTTCCAAGAAGGGGAAGGGGAACAAACCATGGATCAACATAGGACTGCTGAAGACATGGTTGAGGAGCTAGAACCTAAGCAAAATGATGAAGTATCAACCTGTGCTCCTCCCTCTAACAAAGCCATCCACGAACCTTTTCCCCCTACACAACAAGAAGAGAATGAGGTTAGTTGCTTCCCTTTTCAGGATTTTGATAATACCTTCTTCCATGATTCAGAGAGTGAAGGAGAAGTGGAATCCTCAAATGAAGTAGATCTTCCTTGTTGTACAGTTGAAGATGAAGGAGCAGCTCATGAGGATGAAACAGTAGTGCATGTTGAAGACACCCAAGTCCTCAAAGATCTTGGACAAGAAGAAACCAACACAGTAAGTTACCCTCCTCTCCAAAATTTTGATGATTCTCTACTTTATGATTTGGGAAATGAGGAGGAGATCAATGAGCCTTTGAATGTTCTAAATCCTTCATGTTATGATACAAATAGTGACATAGTTGATATTGATCAATTCATACATGTCGGAAGACGTAAATGGGATGTAGTTGGTTTTGATATGGACCCCATTTACGACATTGAGAATCATTTCTAAGTGTTGTCTTCACATACTTTTGATTTAGACCAGTGGCAACAAGGAGATGATATATTTACCCATACTTTTCAAACACCCAAGGATGAGCTCGTACCATGTTTTCCTGATGATTTTCAGTCTTACCTTGAGGGTTGATGAGTACTCCTCTTAGCACTTGGATTCATTCCATGAAGAAGATTATCAACCACCGTTGTGCTCAGGTCTTGATAGGAGTAAGGACATTGTTTGCCTGAAGAAGAATCCTTGTGACAACTTTCTCCAGCCACCTCCGATTACTTTACTTTGTTCCGTCTCTAGAGGTGTAGTTGGGAGATATGTATTTTGTATTGAGCTTCCTCTAGGGCAAACCGTAGAGTCCAAGGGTTGGTTGAATACTTCAAGAATAAGTCTGTCATCTCAACCTTTCAACCTTCCCTTAGCAATTTGGCAGTCATCTTCTAAATCCTTGTCAATCCCTTCCAGGATTTCAGATTATGAGGACGTCCTAGGTAGTGATCTTTCAGACCTTATGAGTCAGTTCTCTGAACCTTTGACTTTTCATGATCCCTTCCTGAAGTGGATTGAGCACTTTCCTCAGAGATTGACTTGGCATGTTTTTATCCCTCCCACCCGCCTCCATGAGTTAGACTTTATGATTTCTGATGATACGATATATTCTCTAACCCATGTTATTTTTGTGCTTAATTTATCACTGTTTTGGTTTATGATGAAGCACAAAGGCAGGTATTGTGGGACATTGTTGGATTGGTTTCACTGGTCGTTTGACTACACCCAACATCTAGCCAACAGGTAAGTACAGGTAAGTAGGCATTTGCATTCATTGTATATACCATTTGCATTTCATGCTAGAATAGTTTGTTTTCACATCTGTACATATGCCTGCTTTAATTTTTATATATGAGTTGGGGGTGATATCACCACCCCAAAGGATCGTTAATAGTCTTATGTTGAGATAAAGCAGGTTACAGCTTATGCCAAAGATGTTGAGGTTCTCATGCGCTCTATGGTGAGCACATGTCCCCGAGTTGGAGCCAGATATCATCCCCCACTTTAGGGATAACTAAGGAGATTATGTCTCGAGGCCGACAAGTCCTAGACATGGAGTACCGAGAGCCAGATCAACTTGAACATGGCCTTGGAGGGCCCATCTTTTCTTTTCTTCAGTGCCTCCACCTTATTAGCAGCAACAACATCCATCACCTCGACCTGGTCCTATAGCGGAGATGGATCTTGCTCCATGAGGTAATGAGTCCGGGTATCATGGTATGTGTCACTCTGATCCTCAAAACCTTTGAATATGTGCATTTAGTTCTTTTTGTTTCTGACGGGTGCTTGGATCTTACACTTATCCACTTGACAATGTCTGGGGGGAATGACAGGATGCCCTAGTAAGCTTGTGCCCATAGGTTTTGAGTTGCCACTTGGGGGATTCATGAAAAGTCATCATCCGCTCCTATCATACTTACCACTTTCCATCTTACTCCCGCTCATCCATCCCATTACACTGGTTCGGGCATTGGGTTGGCCAATTATTTAAGGGTTGCACCTTACCTTGTGGGAAGAAGGGGCTAAAGGCCCAGAGGGTAAAAGCAGCCGGAAAAAGATAAAAGCCTAAAAATAAAACCTCGAGATGCTTTGCCCAAGGATCCCCGAGAAAGCAGTAAAAGGCTTCTCAGCAAGAAACAGAGGGACCTGTTATCCACCAGTTTGCACAAGCTGGATTTCCTGATGAGCCACCAAAGAATGAGCAACCAGTGCTCATATGATAGAGTTCAGAGTTCAGTCGGTCTTATGTAAGACCACTTTTTTCTGCATTTCCACCATAGTAATAAATGACCTGAGCATGAGATATTGTAAAAGGCTTGTTGACCGCCTATTCAACTAGGGGGTCAACTCCATGTGCCGTGAAGATGTGCATCAACAGATGCAAATATGTCGAAGACAATTTGGTTCTACTGGGCAATTTATGCCTCCAACACATATTTTTGTAAACGGAATGTTCGCACCCCTGCGTGGGTTAATAATGTAATAGGTCTGCATGGGTCATATTAAGGTCAGTTGCGTTGGGATTTCTGTTAGAATATGAGTGGATGTGCTCGTTTTACCATTGACAATACCCTTGTCACCCAACCATAGGCCGAAGCCACCCTCCAAGCACCTTAACCTTGACTGAAAATTACTCCGGAAGCAAACCTTAGGCTAGATAGCCAAACAAGGTGTAGCGCATCTTCCTCCAAGGATAGCGCACCAACAATAGCTGATCAGATAGTCCAAACCCTAGCCAAGAGACAGTCCAAGCCAAAACCGAAAACTGGTTACTGCAGCTCTCCTCCACACATGCACACCAAACTGGGAACTGCAGTGCGCACCAGTTGTTGCTCTGCAATTCTGAGACTGTGACAAATGAGAACTGGCGCACTGTATTTATAGTAATCTGGCAAACTTACTGGGGCCGACTTCTCCTTCTGGGTATTGTCTGTTCAATATATTATTATTTCTTCTGGCCGACTTCTTCTCTTGGAGGCTAATACCCTGATATAAATTATCTTCTTGAGTCGACAAGTCTTCTAGGGTTATTAGCCAACTCATTAGGGTTTCTTCTTTCTTCCCGGAGTATTCTATTGTCATTAGGTTCACACGTGGAGGTAAATACCTCCCGCAGCTACCATAATATCAACAATTTCTTCATTAGGAGAGTTCCTTTCATCGAGGGTTTTTTATCCTCAGGTTATTAATTGGGCTTTTCAGCCTTATTAATTTCCCTTGAGTTTTTCCCTCCCACCAACAATAATTCCTCCAAAGTGGTGAAAGGCTTTCTAATGGGGTTATCTTCTGGTAGCTATTGTTTAGGAATGATGTAAATGACCATGTATGACATCTTAGAAAGTTGGAATTTCGTCGAGTCTAGATATATTTTTTTTAATTAATTAAATTAATTAAATTTTCCTAAGGTTGAAGGTTTAATTATTTAATTAATTAATTGTTTTTGAGCAAATATTGTAAAAACTAGGTCCTTGGGTTTTTTATAGGGGTATTTGTGCTCAAAGTAAATGGAATGAGACCCCCTACACCCTTGGACCAAGTTTCAATTCAGTCGGACAACTTTTGCTAGGTGTTTGTCCACCAGGAGTCTCAGTCAGTTGAAACAACAACTTTAATTGCTAAATCATGACATAGGAAAAATGTCATTTTTGTAATTTTGAGCAAATGGGGTAAAGTAATGATGGAAAAGTGTGAGAGAGATTTTTCCTAACCTTTTCCAACCCTCACATCACCCCCTCACCTAGCCATTAAGCAAAAACGTCACTTTTCCTAGAGTGGTGTGCCTCCCTTCTAGAAAGTCTCCAAAAAGTGAAAAAATAATAAAAAAAATTAATGGGAGACTTATTATATCCCTTGGTGTGTCTCCCTAGACCCTACAACTCATCATTTCACTTATCAAAGCCTTGCTAACTCACGCCAACTCATTTCCACTTCATCCATCCATGCCAAAACCCTAACTTACCAAAACCTTAAAAGTGACTTTTCTTTGATGTGTGACACTTGTAACTCATCCAAGAAAGGTAGCTTTGTCTTCCCAAGTATAAATAGAACCCCTCCCTCACTCATTTAACACCATATCTTGAGCTATTGTTATACTACTGGATTTTCCCCTCGTCTCTCTCTCTCTCTCTCTTGTTCATTGTGCTTCCTTCCATTTTGCTCTTGAAAGTGTTGGAGCAACATGCTGCTACAAGACTCTCCTCTTGAGTAATAGAAAGGCTTTTGAGGATTTGAAGAAACAAAGAGTATTCTTGTTGCTACTTGATACTATTGAGGTGATCTTCTTCTATTCTTCTCTCATTCTTGCTTCAAGTTTATAGATCTCTTGCTGCCTTATACACACCTGGGAGACGTGGAAGAAATCTTCAATCCACTCAGTGTGTCCTTGGGGGCAAGTGAGAGTTAAAGTGTTGTCACCTAATCCTCAACTCCTCCATCTATACCAAATCCTATCGAAGCCAAGGGGGGTAGTCCCTAACAAATATACTAAGGCTTTGAAATAAACTAAGTACAAGAAATTAAATCTAGGAGTTTATTATTCATTCAAAAATCAACCATAAATTGAAATACACATAAACCAATTATTCATCCATGATATAACATCAAGCATATACTTGCATAAAAGGATACTCAGGTACGTTTGTTAGATGCAAGTAATATTAAAGTTGCTTCAAATAGATATCAAATGTAAAATGAAGCCCGTGGCTTTGTTGAGTGTAAACAATGAGACCAGTGCCTTAAAGGGAATCGTGGGCAATGTAGTTCATGTGTTTTATTAGGATAAATTGATGTTGAATTAATGAGATGGTTTGCGCCTCCTTATGTATCATTCACCAATCTAAAACTTACCGACCGGGTGTGTCGCGGATCCAACAAGGCGAGTTGTCAAGTGATTTGACACACGACACCCAGGGTAGAGGTCTTAGACAAATGATACCACTTAGAGATTGTCCTAATTAATCTATCAACCACTGACCAGCCTAGCGTGTATGAAACTTACTTCCAGCAGATCAAGACTATCTCGCAACAGGAAGGGTCAAGAACCGCACTGAGAGCTGAGGGGAATTTGTTTATTTTAAACAAGAAGTAAATAACTAAAATTTGAAATGTGAGACTAATTACTTGATCAAAATCTAGACCAGGGGTCAAAATTTAGCTCAAAAATCAAAGTTCTCGGAATTGCCTCAAAACGAACAAGTGTGTAGCCCTCGTCGTTACGAACCCAACGCAACTCGTTTGGGTTCAAACGGACGTCGGATGAGAGAGATATCGCGATCTGTTTGAATCGCCAAACAGGGAAAAACAAATTGTGCTGACTGTGCAGTCCGTACGGATGCTGACGTGGCAGAGGTCGTACATCCGTACACTGAGGTGGCAGATGGTGACGTGGCATTCACTCATTGGCAAATGTGGTCGAATCAAATTGTGACACGTAGCATTTAATGGGCAAATGGTGTGGTGCCACGTGGCCCAGTCATGGGCTGCCACGTGGCACCATTGTAATTGGTTGTTGGTTAAAAGATTATGGAGTCCACCGAACTCGAACCCTGGACCTCCTCTCCCATTCAAAGCTTTAGCAATGGCCGCCCAACCAACATACCACACGGTGTTACTTGATATATATATGGTTTAATTTATATTTGAATTTGCTTTATTGTATGGTTGACGTGGGGGTCTGGGGTGGGGCTTAGCCCCAGCCCCCGGTCGCACACTCCACAACATATGACCACACATAGAGCTTTGGCACACGCATTTTAAACATATTCAAAGCCCGCGGTTGTATTGTTACCATATGACCGTTTATATACATGGAAATATGTGCGCGGTTCCAATGGTTTTTAATGCCCCCAGTCGCACAACCTTTAATCATGTGACCACCATGTAAAATACGTGCGGGAGTTGGATTTTGAAATTGGTTTTTCAAATGGTTTTCCCACCAACCATATGCCGCCACTTGTCATTTAACCATTCGGCCTTGGGAACGGTTAGCCCATGGTTTCGGGACCCATATGACCTCGGCCTTGGCGGTTAGAGGTTGGGCGTGCCCTAACTATTCAACAATTTGCACCATTATACGGTTGCACGTCGATGCTAGGTTTTAGCACGAGTTTTTGAGCGTGTTCTTGGTTGAACGTACAGAGGTGCGTTTTGGCGAACCAGAGACAGCAAGCTTGAAGGAAGAAAATGGCAGGAGGCCTATCTTCTTCATTTTTTGGCCAAATGAGGTGCTGAAAAAGCCCAGTTAGGGGTTTTTGGACGTTCTGAATCCATTGGCACTGTTTTCAAAGCCATTTGAAGACTTCTTTTGCAGGTTTTGCATCATTGAAGTTTCAGAGAGCTCTAGGGAGCTTGAAGCCCTCATTGTTGGAGGTCTTGCTCAGATGAACCCAATTTTGTTTTCTGTGACTGAATAGTCATTTTTGGCTAATTATTATGCTCTGAACACTTCGAGATAGGTTTCAGATCCATTTGAGGACTTTTACAGGTGTTTTTGCCAGGGAAGCTCAGGGAAGCTTAAGGCCACATGTAGAAAAGGTCATGCTCGGATGAGCCATGATCCGTTTTCAGAGTTTTATTAGTCATTTTTGGGGTTTTTATCAATGTTCCACCAAGACGGGGGGACGGGGGGACGTCAC
>CBVK0100603248.1:0-16951 GCA_900067695.1 Picea abies | reverse complement strand
ACTATAATAATGGCATAAACATTAATAGTCATTGTCTTTTTGAATGACATCCTTGTATATTCCAAGTCAGAATAAGAACATGAGAATCACTTGAGGATGTTGTTACAAGTGTTAAGAGAGCACCAGTTGTATGCCAAATTGAGCAAGTTCTCATTTTATCAAAATTGAATTCACTATTTGGGGCATATCATATTCGAAGAAGGGATAGCAGTGGACCTTGAAAATATTGAGGCCATTAAAGGGGAGAGAACATCTAAGACTGTGACCGAAGTCAAATCCTTCATGGATTAGCTTGCTACTACAAAAGATTCATTGCAGGGTTTTCGAGGATTGCTCACCTGATTACTTCCTTGCAAAGGAAGGGGGTGAAGTTTATGTGGACAACAGAGTGTGAAAAGAGCTTCCAGTAATTGAAGCAGTTGTTAACCAATGCTCCAATTATGAGGATTGTTGATCCAAATGAAGAGTTTGTGGTTTGCACAGATGCATGCAAAGAAGGACTTGGTGGAGTCCTCATTCAAAATGGGTTTGTGATATGTTTTCAATCCATAAAATTGAAAGAGCATGAAAGGCTCTATGCCACTCATGATTTTGAGTTAGAATCCATAGTGCACACCTTGAATAAGTGGAGGAACTACCTCATGGGAAAGAGGTTTGAGCTGAGGACAAACCATAATGGTCTGAAATACTTGTTTGATCAGCCAACTTTAAATGCTAGGCATAGCAGATGGTTGGAATTCCTCTGTGAGTATGAATTTGATATCAGGCACATCAAAGGAAAAGAGAACAAAGTGGTTGATGCACTTAGCAGGAGAGTGCATGAACTGCATGTTACATCCATTAGCATGTATCAAAATGATCTTAAAGGTGAAATTTATGAGGCTGCGAAAGTAGATTTGCAGTACATAGAGTTGGTAACAAAATTAAAGCAAGGTAAAATGCAACAGAAAGTTGAATATTATGAATTGGGAAATGATGGAATTCACATGTACATGAACATAATTTATGTACCCAATTCTCATGAATTGAGGAGTATGTTTTTGAAAGAGATGCATAATGTACCTTATGTTGGACACCCAGGATATCAGAAAATAGTTGCAACAGTCAAGAGCCAATATTATTGTCCAGGCATGATGAAGGAGATTGTTGAGTAAATTGCTAAATGTTTGGAGTGTCAAAAGGTCAAGGTTAAGCATATACACCCAATTGGGTTGTTGCGGACATTTCCCATTCCTGAGTGGAAGTGGGAAGTGGTGACAATGGATTTCATCATTGAATTTCCCAGAACAATCAAGCAGCCTGATGTTATCATGGTCGTGGTGGAAAATCTTACCAAAGCTACCCATTTCATTCCTATGAAGGTTACTCACAAGGCAACCAATGTTGATGATATTTATATGAGGGGAGTAGCACACTTTCATGGCATACCCAAGACAATTGTGTCTAAAAAAGACCCGAATTTTACCTCAAAGATTTGGAAGGGATTATTCAAAGGGTTTGAAACAAATCTAAACTTCAACACAACTTATCATCCTGAGACTAATGGGAAAACAGAAAGAGTGAACCAAGTGATAGAGGATATGTTAAGGATGTATGTGATGGAAAAACCATCTAAATGGGAAGACTATATACACTAGGTATAATTTTCCTACAACAATGGGTACCAAACATCACTAAAGATGAGCCCATTTGAGGCACTTTATGGCAGAAAGTGCAACACACCAGTAAGTTGGGACAACCCAGCTGATAGAGCAATGGTTGGGCTAGAGTTTCTCAGAGAAATGGAAGAGAAAATGCTAAATATTAAATAGAATTTAAAGGTTGCCCAAGATAGGAAGAAAATCTATGCTGACAAGGGCAGAACCCACAAGGAATTTAAAGTGGGTGATCATGTTTTCTTGAAGGTGAAGGCCAATAGAAGTTCCCTAAAGTTGGGAAACTATTCCACGTTGGCAACCAAATATTGTGGGTCGTTTGAAATCCTAGAGAGGATTGGACTAATAGCTTACATGATTGCATTACTTGCATCTATGATTATTCATAATGTATTCGATGTAACATTTCTCAAGAAATATATACCTGACGCTAATCATGTTATTGATTGGAATGTGATTCAGGTGGAGCAAGGAAACGCTTTTCAAGTGCATCTGGTACACATTCTGGACCGAAAAATCAAACATCTTTGGAATCGAGCCATAGGAATTGTAAAGGTGCAACTGACCTAGTACGGTCCTGAGGATGCAACTTGGGAGCATGAAGATGCTATGTGGGAAGAATACCTGCATCTTTTTGAAGATTTTGGAAATCGTGTTGATATTATGTAAGTAAGATGCACTGAGGATAGTGCATAAATAAGGGGAGGAGATTGTAATACCCCAAGGTCGAGCCCCTGTTGAATTGTAATGATGTTTATAGGTTGGTGAGCCAAGTGTTTATAAGTTGGGAGGCTTATGTGTTATTAGGTCGGAGAGCCTAGATGTTAAGGCCAGTGAGCCTATTTTTGTATATGTAATTATGCAGATCATTAATAAAAATACATCGTTGCGTGTAGGCCAACCACGAAGAAAGAGTTACGGGGGACTAAGCTCCACTAGGTAGGGAAATGGATGGGGTCGAGAGGCTAGGAAAAAGGGCTAAGCTAGAGGGCTTATTTCCAAGGTAATATTATAATATATTTTCCTAAAAGACTAAAGTTTGGGGAAATAACCCATGTTATCCTAAGTTCCTTTTGGGAAAGGAACGAACTATGAGTGGAGAGGGACGAACTCCCAAGAGACCCATGTGTCAACCTAGGCGCATGTAGTTTTATGGGGGAGAATCCATCGTCGTGGGGGTTCACTCACCACTCTATACATACTCCCAACTCACGCACACACTCAGACTGAACATTCAGGCAACCATTTCCTCCATATTTGACCTCTACAGCCTCGGAAACTAGCAAACACATGAAGCTAACTCGTTTGGTCTGAACCATATTGCACCCTAGGTCAAACAAGAGGGTTGAGGGAAGGGATGTGGAGATATTGATGATGATAGCAAAGGATCATGAAGTGTCTTGGATGGAAATATTTGAGGATTATCAACTAGCTAGCAGTAATTTGGATATTGATAATCTACTTAGAGAAGGGATGGAAAGGAAGTGAAGGTTTACACAAATTTTATTTGCATACATATATAGGGATAGAAATCGATCGGATGACACAGTCTCCAAAAAAAAATTCTCTTTTGGACATTTATCACAATGGTTCATGAAAATGTAGCAAAGACCCTATAGACGTAGATAAGGATCTTCCCCTGATACCCAAGTGGAGTATCTTTTTCCTATTTTCATGGGAAATTACTTTAAAACATTCCCTTCATTTTGATTGTTGGAATAATTTTGTTTTGGAACATGTTTACATGTCTTTTTGTCACCAAAACCCTCAATATGAGGGGACAATGTCTTTATGATTTTTAATGTTTATTAAGGAAAATTTTGTATCAATTTGTTTTAACCTAGAAATGTGGGTCCTTCTATTTATTGAAAATCAAAGAGTACAAGTTTTCATAATTGATGCCTGAGCTAACAACATAGGAAAATAGTTGAGGCATCAATGTCTAAGTAATCATAAAGACACCTATGATGCCAAAAACCAAGTTTGTTCCATATATTTTATTGTTTATGAACTTATACTAGACTAAAATTGTTGAAAATAAAGACTAAACTAGCACCAAAAAACAAAAAGAAATATTGGAGATATTCAAGCCTGGGGACCATCATTTTCATCTTGATGTCGACTCGGGAAATTCCATGGAGGAATAATGGTGTTAGGTTGTGAACCAAAGAGATGATTATGGAGGTCATCAATCCTTGCAAGCATTTGCTCCTGTCGAAATGGGATCTCAGTAGAGTCTCTATGAAGATCCAAGAAGAGTTGAAGTTGGTCATCTCTCAAGAGCACTAGAGGCCTCTCACTAAGTTGCGAAGCACTGACATGTACATAATTTCCACTATTATCCATGTTGGAGTCTCTATTTACTATCTAGTCAATCACAATTCTCCTAGGGGGTTCCTCTCTTGTCTCATGGATTTCTTCTTCAATAATGGGAAAGCCCCATCTTTCTTCTTTCTGCGAAGGCCTAGAGGGAAATCATCTTTCTTGTTGTGAGTCTGTGGAGGGGTGTTGTGAAATAGAGATGCTTGGAGAAGTAGATGGAGGGTGTTACCTACTAGAGGCTCTGCGAGTGTAGCTACTACCTCGCTTATGTTTTCCTCCCTCACACGGCATTGGATATAATGCAGTTGAACCCAGAGGAGGAAGGAACAAATGACGAGAGTTGTAACAGGGGTAGAGCAAGAGAATGTTTAAAAACAAAATCCACAACTCAATCAGAAAGACTAAAATACATGAGAAGGCCATTATTGTGTCTTTGTAAATCCCTCGCTTCCCTTTACGATGAACATTAAACACCTTCATTACTATAGCAATATCCTTGCATGAATAGACATGTCCATAACTGGAGAACTTAACCTTCATCGTACCTTACAATTTTAAGGATCTCACTAAATGAGTCGCTTGTGTAATATCCACCATGAGTGCCACTGATATTAGGAGGTACATGAAGTACCAGGTGGCACCATGTTCGGGTTGTCAGCATCTTGTCATAGTTGGGTGTTTGGCACCCCATCTGGAGGCAAGCCTTCCTTAAGTGCAATATCAATGAAGCAAGGGAGAAGATTGTGGATGGTCATTGATAATAAAGATGTCCCCCTCTTGAAAATCCACCCCTACATTGGCTAATTTATCTGTAATATTATTATCCTCTCGACGAACATGAGAAGGGATATAAACATGGTGAATCAACAATAGGAACTTGAGGAGATATATTTGGCTTAGTGACCACCATATTGGAGAAATATTCATCGGATCGGAGCAATTCAAAAGTTTGGAGAACGTGTTGGTGATGATTTGTGAGTCCCCTTCCACTATGATCTTGCAGTATCCTTGATTGTAGGCTTCTTGAAGTCATCTTAGGAGACCCAAAAGCTCAACATAGTTGTTGGTATCAATCCCTAAGCTTCCATCAAGGATACTTCAATTGTTCCCTCCTTCGTCTCAGAAAATGACTACATAACCTAAAGGCCTTGGGTTTCCCTTGGAAGCCTCGTCAAAATTTATTTTGAGAAAACCTAATGGTGGTCTGATCCATGATGACAGGCTAGGAGAGGAAAGGGATCAGAGGGGCTTGAGAAAATGAGCTTGTTAATATTAATGAACCAATTAGAGATAATTTGATACTCTTGAGGATCACATTCCAAATCTTCGCAGGACCATTGTTGAGATCTTATGGTATCTTGAATATTAGCAGTGATCTTAGACCAAGTGATCTCCTCACTTGATTGTTGAGAGAGGAAGATCATTTTGTTACGCTCTTTCCAAATTTTCTACACCACAAAAACTAGAAGAAATTGCCAGATCCAGTTCAGGATGGAATTTTTGAAGGAAATGGGTTTCCAATGTTCAATGGTGGCTAGGACACTATCTTGACTTCTATCAGATTTCCTCATGGCTTGATCCGCTTGATCCCATATCTTCAAGTTGTAGGAATAATGGTTGAGTAAATGCTTAGTAGTTTCTTCCTGTTGGGAGCACAGTAAACAAATCAAAGGTCCTATAAACCCTCTTTTTTGTAGGTTGTCTTAGGTGAGATTATGGTTGTGAGTTAACAGCCAAAGGAAGATGTTGAATTTTTTCCACAAGTTAGTCTTCCATATGATGCACCATATCTTATCTCTGGGTAAAATATGGAAACTTGCTTTTAGAGAATATGCTTCTTTGACTGAGAACACTCCTCTCAGGGATCAACCCCATCTAAGAATATCAATTCCATAATGAAGGTGAACCTTCCTTCTTTCCATCTCATCATGCCAGGGGCATAAGTCATAATGTATAGGAATGTGAAGGTCCTCATGAGTTGTCTTCCATTCTCTCCATAGTTGAGAACCTTTTGAATCTCTCCATAGACTGGCAAACCAGAGTTGACCATGATTTAGCATAAGAGTTTGGATGTTCTGCAATGATTATTTTTGTTAAAGAGGAGGCATTTGTTGCCATGAATCAGACCAAAATAGAGAATTTTTTCCATTGCAGAGTTCCCAGAATGCATGCTCTTCGATCAAAGTACAATTTTTCCATACTGCATTCCAGATTGAGGAACCTTTAATTTGGTCATTCCATCTTATGAGGTTGGCTTCCTCAATGTTGGGAGCATATTTTTTATGCCAAAACCTGGCCTAGAGATCCTTTGGATGTTTTAGCCACCTCTACCAGGTTTTGGCCCCCATGATCTCAATGAGTTTTATAGGATCTCGTAAGCCAAGGCCACCAGCAAGCTTAGGTTTTCAAATTTCATCCCAACCTACAAGGGACCATTTCTTATTTTTATCATGCCCATGCCATAAGAATTTCCTTTGAATATTGTGAATTATTTTCAGAACCGCTTTGGGGGTCGCTAAGGATGAGAACATGTAAATTGGAATGGCATGGAGAAAATATTTGATTAGCACCAAATGCCCCGCTAGGTTGAGAGTTCTGAAGGTCTAGGAGTTGAGTCTCTTGTTCCGAGATGAGATGAGTGATTCCAAGGAGTTTTTGCAAAGACTGTTGTCAATAAGAGGCACACATAGGTATTTGGATGGAAGGGAGTCCCTAGAAAAACCTAGGAGATTAGTGATATAAAGTTGGATGGAGAGGGGGAGTATTAAAGAAAAATATCTACAATTTCTCAGTAATGATTGTGGTTTCATAGGCTTCACTAAAATATCTTAAGATGTTACTGATTTTCTTGGTTTCTCTAGTAGTGGGGGAACCCATTAATAGAGTATCGTCTACAAACTGGATATGGGAAGTCATTGGATGAATCTCATGCAAAGGAAAACTACGTAGTGAGCCATCATCAATAGAGTATTTTAGATAGCGACCCAGACCCTCTGTCATGATGATAAAAAGAAAATGGGAGAGAGGATCTCCTTATCTTATGCCTCTAGACAGAGCACAAGTATGAGAAGGGGCGCCATTCACTAGGATGTAAAAGAAAGAATTGGATGTAAGGTTGAGGACCCATTCTATCCAATCACTGCTAAAACCAAAGGGTTCCAGCAGAGAACTCATATATTTCCACCTCAATGTAATGTCCCCACTTTGGGACATCATCACAGTGCAAAGGTTTATGATGACCAGAGTAGCCAGATGGAGGTTATAGCGAGTACAAGGGTTATTAAGAGGCATTGTGGGGTCTGTATTTCATTTCTCATCATATTCCATCATTATGAGCCATTTCGCACAGGTTGTCTTTGGTTCTGTTGCATTCCGACGATTTCCATGATTTTGACTATTTTGAGCTATAAGCTAATTGAATTCACTGAAGAAGTCATTTTGGGCACATTACTTGGAGGTACCTCTCAGTGTAATAGCTCATTGGAATCAAGAGAAGCAACACTATAGGATGGGATGGTGAGAAGTGACTTTTAGTGGCCAGGGAAGCCACAAGGAGAGATAAGGTGTTTTTCAGAGGTAAAAAGGTTAATTAATTAATTAAAGTGATTTAATTAATTAATTAAATGTCACTTTGGAGGGACAAGGAGAGCAAAAAGTATAAAGGAAAGGCAAGGGCCTCTACTCATTCATTCATGTATGATCATATTTTGATATCTGGATTTTAGCTAGTGAGCCCAGCATTAGGGGTTTTGAGGGTTTTTACTTAACAAACCCTAGAGGATGATTCGGTGGTGAAAGATTCCACCTAGCTTGTCCCAAGCTTGGTCTCAAAGATGCAATACTCTCCCACACCATTCTAGTTCCAGATATACTCAATTGCAAGAGGATTCCACATTAGTTACTTGTGCGGATAGAGAGAGGGCACACCAGTTGGGGGTTTCCAGCAGGGGAGGGGGGCACCATTCTTGGAGAGAGATTCATTACAGTGGTGATTGGCAGGGCTTTTGGAGATTCTATCACCTCGGTATTCATTGCAGGGCTGTGGAAATCAGATCTAGTCCATCCTTGGGGAGTTACCACGGCTAGATCATCATCTACAGGTTGGGACGACTTTGGGAGAGAGAGGACGATTTGGTGATTCAGTGATTTGCAGATATAGGAGGCTATACCTCATATCTGACCTTGAAACTTCTTCCAAGGGTTTGTGATTGCCCAATCTATCATTTTGGAGAGTTTCAGGAGGTTTGGTGGCCTCATTCACCCAGGCCAAATTATCTAGAGTTTTAGGCACTCAGGGGGGTGCACCATTCAGTGGAGGAGTTCAGATCCACATGCTTTGAGAGTGACTTTGGAGATTTGTGCACCTAGGTTGTCCTTACAGTTGCCCGATCTATTAGCTGGCATATTTCTTGGGGTGATTGGACACTTTTGGCAGTAGGGCCGAATTGTTGTGGAGCTTCAACTATCCAGCAGGGCGTGGCACCTTCCTGCTAAGGGGTTTATCATTCTTATGGCCCAAATCTACTTGTATTCAGTCTTCATTGTATATCCATCCTTTGGAGGCTTATTGTAGTCTTCTATTGGAGCATTTTGTAGCATCTCTATTGTCTATCTTCTTGGCCATCTGTTGAGCATTCCAGATCAGCATCTTCATTGTAGCAGTCTTCTCTATTACATGAATAAAAGCAGTTTTGAGATGTTTTGGCTTGTCTATCATATTGTGTATGGTTGAGGTATGTTCCATGGTTATATCTTCTTATTTATTGTTGCAACACATATATAACACATCAGTAAACCCTAAGGCCAAAATCAAGAGGCCATCATGCAAGTAAACACATCTAAACAAGTAGGTCAATAAAGTGTTTAATGAAATACCATAACCATAATTTTTTTTAAAAGACACCAAAACCGTGATGATCTTAGCATAATGGATTGGGATCATTACAGCGGTATCAAAGCTTAGATTCGTGCCAGCTAGTGGGAATTAGCACATACATACAGAGCCATAAAGAGAGATGGATAGGATGTGCCTTGAGATATCATGTTTGGAGATCATTTATCACAGCCTTAGAGAGGAAACTAGGGCTATAATAACCTTCCCACAGTATGCAACCTATATAAATCCCCATTGGAGCGAAGAGGATATTTTACATGGGATCATTTTAGCGGATAAAAAAAGAAAAGAAGCATCTAGATGGTGGGAAGAACAAAGAAACCCCATGCCCATTAGGAGCACACAACCTTGCCACTATTGCAAGGGGTCATGGGAACCAAATCATATGTGCAAGGGTAAGGATTAGAAGAACACTATTGAGGCACATTATGACAGTGATGATGAGATGTGTGAGGATGGAGCAATACATGTTGATTTGAGACAGTTTGATGATGATAGTGACTCTTGCACAAAGGCTAGTGATAGTGACTCTTGCACAGAGGCTAGTGATAGTGACTCTTGTACAGAGGATGATGCTACTAGCACACTTGAGGAGGAGGATGACCCTTGTGTAGTGGATAGGCAGTTGGATGGACAGGACGATAGCACCAGTATATCAACAGACGTATCATATACCATTGATGACCTTACACCTCAGCAGAGTGGTGACACTAGTGAGGATTCACACGTGTTTTCACCTACAGGTGACCAGCCTCCTATTGGGGCCGTGACACATCTGTCATATGTTCAGACACCCATGATAGCCACATCACATGAGGAGATCAGTGGCACGTTAGGTATGATGGATGAACCTAGTGTGAGGGATGCACACCATGGACAAGTAGACCCACAGATCCAAGAGGAGGTACAGGACGTACAGGTAGTTGACCTCACACATACAGGTCATCCAGAGGAGATTGAGTCGCAGCTTTTGGAGACTCCATTAGCTCAGCATATTATGGAGACTGACAGGTTGGTGGAGCACTTACTTCCAGGATCGACTTGCAGTGAGCAGGATGCACTCTTTATTGGTTAAGACGACCACATCACGTGTCTGGATACATCTACATGGGATCTAGGAGCAGATGATAGTAGTAGGTTGAGTTCACAAGAGGATACGATTGCCCATATAGGATACAGTGTGATTCAGGGGGAGATAGCACCGGGTGAGGGGGTGCAGTGGTATACAGGAGTACCCAGCAACACAGTAGATCGTGGATAGTTCAAAACGTTATCTTATGCAGAGATTGTCTTTAGGGACTCCAGAGTTGACATTAGCAGTACTGGCAGTAGCAGTGAGGGATATGAGGTGGATCCTCAGCATGACCATGATCAGGAGTCACACCACTTAGCAACACAGTTGAGAGTTAGTGAGGATAGGATCATGGTAGCCACCAGACGCAGTGATGACATGCATGCATTGATAGCAGATTACGGTTGGAGAGCATCAATGGCACATGGTATTTCAGATGAGGGATTTTCCATGGATGATTTTCACACTTTCAAGGAGAGAGTGTTGATGATGAGGACTGACTACCAACAATTGTTGACTGACAGGGACTACCTACTAGGGATTGGCGAGTTGTATCATAGGGCCTTGAGGGGGCAGGAGTTGGAGGTAGACTGACTCACTCAAGAGTTGGAGAGCACTCGAGGATTATTGAGAGGCACGCAGATAGCCTTTCAAGAATCTAAGTCTAGGTCAAATGAGCCTCTTGAAGAGATTTGTCAGAGATCCACTTCATCTGTCTAAGTAGACACTCAAACATATCATTCAGTCACGTTGCTAGGAGATGTTGATGATCTAGCAAAGGAGCACTAGTTGATGGAGGACACCTCCATTTGTGTTCCAAGAGTTGTTGACCTCCATATAGAGGTTGATCCAGCAGTACACCCAGAATTTGTGATGCAGCATGAGTCTACGGAAGATGACATGAGTATGCAGGAGCATACAGTGATGAGTGTTAGCTCACAAAAACATGTCGAGATGTATGGTGGGATTCAGAGGGGTGTATTGACTTATAGGGAGGAGACACATTCAAGGGAGCATGCAGATACCACTCCTCTGCAGCAGCACATGGATATGAGAGAGCACCTTCACCATATCAGCAGTTGCATGAGAGATGAGAGATAAAGGTTGGTTGACCAACAGTTGGGGGAGTTACTTCTAGTTGTACTTGATGATTGGAGTTTAGTGAGGGATAAAGGTGTGTAGTTATCAGGAGTACAGATAGACATGCTCTTGGTTGAGTCCTTGAGATTGACCAAGACAAGTGGTATTTTTCATCCCTACAGTCAGCTACAGATGTCTTTGTTACCTTTTTTCGACACTTTTATCATGGACAACAGCATGAGGAGAGATAGACAGTGGTTGAGGGCATGGAGAGTGACTAGGACGAGACCACTTGATAGGATTACTCTTATGGCATTCACCAGGATAGAGGTGGATTTTCATAGGCAGCCAGCTGAGACATGGTGCGTGATGGTGAGCCCCATAGGCCAAATGATAGCAGTGGAGCACAGAGGGCTTCAGACAGTGATCAGCTTGACATAGAAATAGACAACAGAGATTGGAAGTGATAGACTTCCAAGTTTGCCATGCGATCCGAGTGTTCATTTGGCTAGCAGGATGTCTTACTACAGGGTGACCCAGGTTGCGCCAAAGAGCCATATATGCCACCATGGGTTGGTTTGGAGTGGGCCTGCAGGGATTTGTCCGATGGAGCAAGGCATCTTTTCACTTTTGGTCATCATGATCGGACGTGGAGATGGTTGGAGTGGTACTTCTTCTACAAAGATGTCTTTACTGATACAGTTTCTGGACATCAGGTCCAATGGTCATAGGTATTTCAGCTGGAGGACCCAAGAGAGGAGGATTCGGGATGTATGCAGGGGGCAGACAGTCGTGGACAGAGTAGTGCAGGGCCAGCATGGTGATCTTCGACAGAGATTATCATGGGACCCCGGGATTGCAGGACTGAGCATTTCACTGACTAACAAGGGAGATTGGACCATTACAGGGGAAAGTTATTCTAACTTTCTATTGAGCTTCAGTGTTGAGAGGAGCACATCGCTTGCGGGTGTCTCACGGAGGTCTTGCAGCACCTCATTTGGGCATCAACATGGGCAGTTGATGGAGGCTGTATGGATCTTGGTAGAGACTTGGAGGATGGATTCATTTCGAGATGAGGCCATGTGTCATATGTAGGAGACTTCCAAAGTTGATGTATTTCAGGACTATGTGTCCTAGGAGCTAGTGGTTCATGACGTGATATGGGACACAGGGGGCAACATGTGTAATTGTTCATCTTTGGAGGGGTTCTATTGTGTATCCCACGGGTGGACATGGGATCCTGGTATTATACTTGAGGGGATTCAGTTATTGCTTGAGGACAAGCAATTTTCTAGCAGGGAGGACTATAATGTCCCCACTTTGGGACATCATCACAGTGCAAAGGTTTATGATGACCAGAGTAGCCAGATGGAGGTTATAGAAAGTACAGCGGTTATTAAGAGACATTGTGGGGTCTAGCTTTCATATCTCATCATATTCCATCATTATGAGCTATTCCGCACAGGTTGGCTTTGTTTCCGTTGCATTCCGACAAATTCCATGATTTTGACTATTTTGAGCTATAAGCTAATTGAATTCACTGAAGAGGTCATTTTGGGCACATTACTTGGAGGTACCTATCAGTGTAATATCTCATTGGAATCGGGAGAAGCAACACTATAGGATGGGATGGTGAGAAGTGACTTTCAGTGGCCAGGGATGCCACAAGGAGAGATAAGGTGTTTTTCAGAGGTAAAAAGGTTAATTAATTATTTAAAGTGATTTAATTAATTAATTAATTATTAATAAAATGAAAGTCACTTTGGAGGGACAAGGAGAGAAAAAAATATAAAGGAAAGGCAAGGGCCTCTACTCATTCATTCATGTATGATCATATTTTTATATCTGGCTTTTAGCTAGTGAGCCCAACATTGGGGGTTTTGAGGGTTTTGACTTAACAAACCCTAGAGGACGATTCGGTGGTGAAAGATTCCACCTAGGTTGTCCCAAGCTTGGTCTCGGAGATGAAATACTCTCACACACCATTCTAGTTCTAGATCTACTCAGTTGCAGGAGGATTCCACATCAGTTACTTGTGCGGATAGAGAGAGGGTGCACCAGTTGGGGGTTTCCAGCAAGGGGGGGGTGCACCATTCTTTGAGAGAGATTCATTACAGTGGTGATTGGCAGGGATTTTGGAGATTCTATCACCTCGGTATTCATTGCAGGGCTATGGACATCATATATAGTCCATCCTTAAGGAGTTACCACGGCTAGATCATCATCTACAGGTTGGGATGGATTTAGGAGAGAGAGGACGATTTGGTGATTCATTGATTTATAGATCTAGGAGGCTATACCCCATATATGACCTTGAAACTTATTCAAGGGGTTTGTGATTGCTCAATCTATCATTTTGGAGAGTTTCAGGAGGTTTGGAGGCCTCATTCACCCAGGCCGAATTATCTAGGATTTCAGGCATTCAGGGGGGTGTACCATTCAGTGGAGTTCAGATCCACAGGGTTTGAGAGTGACTTTGGATATTTGGGCACCTGGGTTGTCCTTAGAGTTGCCCGATCTATCATTTGGAATATTTCTTGGGGTGATTGGACACTTTTGGTAGTAGGGATGAATTGTTGAGGAGTTTCAGCTATCCAACAGGGGGTGGCACCTTCCTACTAGGGGGTTTAGCATTCTTACGAACCAAATCTACTTGTATTCAGTCTTCATTGTATATCTAGCCTTTGGAGGCTTATTTTAGTCGTCTATTGGAGCATTTTGTAGCATCTTTATTGTCTATCTTCTTGTCCATCTATTGAGCATTCCAGATCGGGATCTTCATTATAGCAGGTTTCTCTATTTCATGAATAAAAGAAATTTTGAGATGTTTTGGCTTGTCTATCATATTGCATATGGTTGAGGTATGTTCCATGGTTATATATTCTTGTTTAATGCTGCAACACATATATAACACATCAATAAACCCTAAGGCCGAAATCAAGAGGCCATCCTGCAAGTAAACACATCTAAACAAGTATGTTAGTAAAGTGTTTGATGAAATACCACAACCATAAAAAGTTTTAAAAGACACCAAAACCGTGATGATCCTAGCATAATTGCTTGAGATTATTACACTCAACTTGTTAAATGATTTAGAGAGATCCAACATAATTGGCATTTCAGGGGAATAGAAGAATTTAAGGGCATGAATGACCTCATGTGCTAGGATGATGTTGTTCAAGATTTTATGACCTTTAATATGTAATGTCACTTTCCAAAGAGGAGCTATAGAAAGGAGGCTTAATGGTCTAAACCGACCCATTAGACTATAGCCAGGGCCATAAAAGGCATAAACATGGTTACTAGAGGTCACTCCAGTCAAAGGTGTTATGTTCAAAAAGTGACATTGAGATAAAAGTGGTTAAAAGCGCTTTTAATCCATTATGAGCTAAAAATAGAACAAACGAGCTAAATTTGCAAGGGAACAGTGAATTAGGGTTTAGAAAAGCTATAAGAGAAGGGTCAGTGGCCTAATTCATCATTTATGAAAATTATGATTTGTCATTGAGGAGAGAGGTGCATCTCAGAAGAGATAGTTCACTGGATTCCAAGAGGAAGACACCAGTTGGTTGATTTCGGTGTTGAGAGACACACCCTAGTCATCGGGAAGATCACATAGGTCTTCCATCATTCTTCAACAGTAGTTACACAGGGTCCAGCAGCAAGGGCACACTTATCCAGGGTGAGGGCACATCTCTTGAGGAGGTTTAGTTGATCGACTTGTCCCATCCAGGGAGAGTTCAGAGATTCCCCTCCGACCCAGTTTAGAGGAAGGCAAGGTGCATATTTCGCCTAGTTCGTAGTCATATTCTGACGGAGGAATCATCTGGGGTGCATTTTCCAGAGTTGGGAGTGCGACACTTTTAGCAAACACATTGGGGGTTCCCGAGCAATCATCAGATCATATCCAGGGAAACCCTTCCGACCCATTTCCTAGTAGGCCAAGGCTATCATTTTGAGATACATATTAGTTGATTCCAATGGTGGAATCATTAGGGCAAATTTTTCCAATGAGAGAGGGGTGCATTCCCTTAGGGGGATCCATCCGGGGTCCAGACACACCAGCAGAGGGGACGATCAGTCATCAAGACTGAGAGCTAAAGCAGGGCACACCATTTAGGACAGTTTCTAGGGCATTCCGAGAAATTTAGCCACCCGGGCGAACTTTCCGGACTTTTAGTAGTTATCATGCGAGCTTCCACAATTCCAACTTATCCATTGACCCCGTAGTACTCATCTATTATCGGGTATTATCTTTTAGTTTGCTTATTGTATTCCAACTAAGATCCTTTTTTCATTTGATCTAGCCGAGTGATTCATTTTATTCAGCCACATTTGGCATTTTTACTCCGCAGAGATATCATAATATAAACTATGCAATCTTTGTCACATTTGTTATGTGTATGATCATTTATATGTTGTAAACCATTGATCCCACACACACATTAGTAGCATTTCCTAGCTTAGACAAGTCAGTAACATTACAGTGGTGTCAGAGCTTTAGTCCTACTAGCCTGTGACTAAAGACGATGAGTGCAGCAGAAGACCCATAGGGTCACGAGCACGTAGGTGTCGAATATGTCACTTACAACAGGCGCAAGGAAAAAAGGTCTAGGCATGACTTTCCTCCTTTCCCGCCTAGCTCAAAGGAAGAGGAAGAGGCACACAAAGAAGCAGAGAGAAGGGAAGAGTGTGAGGCTGAGCGCGAGCCTGAGAGGATACTAGGTGACACATATGAGCGACCAGAGGGAAGTGGTAAGGTCCCCATGGAGACAAAGGCAGCCTTCATGCAGGTTATCAATGATATGCCAGCTAGTCAGTGGGCCATGACCCAGTCCTTGGCACGGATGGATGATAGATTGGCTATAGTGGACACCCTGGGCACACAAGATCCACATGCAGCACAATGGAACTCAGGGGTAGGAAGTAGACCCCAGTCTCTTTTTCACACATACACCTCTTCGAGTAGGATTCCCATACCTTTGTTTCCCAGTTTCCAGAGGGCACCCCCAGTAGCAGCACAACTACCGATAATATAGAGGTTTCCAACTCATGCAAAGGACATTGCAGAGTACAGGAGGGAGTATGCAACATTGGGTCATGAAGTCAATTAGGACATGACCATAGTCGAGTACTGTGGGCTCAGACTCAGGAACCGCCACAGAGAACCACAGAGAGGAGGACCGCAGCAGCGGTAGGGGCATAACATTGATTTCATTCAAAAAGTTGGTAAACTCACCATACCTTCTTTCAACGAATCATCCAAATACATCGCTAGAGCTTGGGTACATAAGCTAGGCACATACTACAAGCTCAACCAGATGACCGAGACAGAGGCCATCAGTTTCTCCACCTTACAATTGGAGGGTGAGGCATGTTATCCCCGATATCTAGGGATAACTAGGAGATCATGTCTCGAGGCCCACATGGTCCTAGACATGGAGTACCGAGAGCGGGATTGACTTGAGCATGGCCCTGGAGGGCCCATCTCTCTTCTTCTTTGTCAGATTCGTCCTGTGAGTAGTAGTAGTTTCCATCACCGCCGGCCTAGGCTTGCATCGGAGAGGACTCTTGCTCCATGAGGTAATTGGTCCAAGCTATCATGGTATGTGTCATATTTGATTGTTATAACCTTCTTATATATGCATTAGGTTCCTTTCATTTCGGATGACTGCTTGGATCTTACACTAATCCACTTGACCATTGTTGGGGTGATTGATGGGGTAACTTAGCAAGCTGATATTCATGGGTTTTGGTTAGCCACCAAAGGGGATTTGCAGAGCCATCGTCCGCTCCCACCATCTTATCACTTTTACATCTTATACCCCGCTCATCCATCCCATTCCCCTAGTCTGGCCATTAGGATGACCTTTCAGGGTTACATCTTGTCTTGTGGGAAGAAGGGGCTAAAGGCCCAGGGGGTAAAAG
>CBVK0100603247.1:0-16952 GCA_900067695.1 Picea abies | reverse complement strand
CTTATTTCATTATAAAAAACAAAAAATATATATAATGAAATTATAAAAACCAAAAAAAATTAAATATAAAAAAAACATTTATACAATGGGTTTTTAAAACCAAAAAATTTGGTGGGCGCGGAGGACGCCACCTGTCATTAATCCATATGGTTTTATTTAAACAAAAAACTCATTTTTGAACGCGCAAACAAAGAGCAGAAGGGATTCGACCGTGGATCGTTAGCATGAAAGCCCGCGCCCTAACCACACGGGCTAGTGGTGGTAGTTACATTGCAAAGGGCGCTTTGTGTTTAAGAATTGGACACATGCTAGGAGGGGCATAAAAGAGGGGGCCAGCCCCTAAGGACCAGCCCCCATTGTGCACAAGACCACGGGCCATAACCGTGGCTTTAACCTAGTGGTTGTGGATTGTTTATGCGCATGGTTAGCCACAGGCATTCACATTACATTGTTTAAACCGTTAGATGCCATGGTTGACAAACGTGGCTTAAAAACCATTGGTTTCGACAGGTTAGTCGGAGGACATGTGACCACGTCAACCATTCAAGTTTAATGCTAATGGTTGGCACGTTTTTGGGTGGAGACTGCCTTATTTGGCGCCTTTTCTATTTTTAGTGAGACTAACCCTCGCTACTCCTAATTTAGTGGAGTTTTTTTGGGGAAAAGAGGAGGGAGTTAGTTATTGGGATATCTTTGGCTACAGAAAACCATTCTTCACGAAATTTTGGGGGATTTTGGGTCTCTTCGACCTTCTGAAGCCATTGGCATAGGTTTCACAACCATCTGAGGGAATTTGTAGGTGATTTTGCTTCATGGAAGTTCCAGGAGCCATTAGGGCCAAATCAGTTTGGGAGTTGCATTGGGAATTGTGCAGCTAGTGAATGTGGAACGAAGGTCATTCCTGAAGTTTTTCAGCATTCTAAATCCATTTCTACAGCTCGTTTTTCCTGTTGAGGCATTCTTCTCATTTTTTATCTTCAGGGAAGCTTTCAGGGCCACCAGGGCCATTTCAGTGCTTGAGGTTTATCAGCATTCTGAATCTATTTATACAGCTCGTTTTTCCTGTTGAGGCATTCTTCTCATTGTTTAGCTTCAGGGAAGCTTTCAGAGCCACCAGGGCCATTTCAGTGCTTGAGCTGTTTGGAGGCTCTGTTCATCCATTTTTGGTGATTCAAAAGCCTATGTCTGCTGTTTTCGACCTTCTGAGTCTGATGGAAGAGGTTTCAGAACCATTTGAGGTCATATTCACCTCGAAATTCTCCATGCAAGATTAAAGGGCCACTAGGGCCATTTGGGGAAAGTACTGTATAAGGTACAATTTCACTGTTTAGTGTTTGGGAAAGAGCATGTTCAGCTAATTCCTATCTTCTGATTCTGTTTTTACAGTCAGATTTGTCTTTTGAGACACTCATATTCTTGTATTAGCATTTGTAGCATTTTAATACAAGAGGACAAGCCTAGTTTGGGAGGCTTGGTCCAACAGATGTAGCCTGAAGGGGGTGAACTGCTTTATCATCTTGGTTGCTGTGATTTTGATGTGTTATTGCTGCATTTGATACTGTTGTGTATTAGTTTATAACACATATTTAAGCATGTAAAATAACCTTTATTCACATCTATACATTGCAAAGAAGAACCAAGAACTTAAACACATAAACCCTCTTGCACATTTTAAACACATGAAGCAAGGTTCTATTAAGGTTTAATTTAATGAGGAAAATGGATACCTTGCACTCTTAAACAAGTACATTCCATTTTCAGATCAAAAACTAATGGAATAAATACAACATAAATAAAATAACATTACTAATCTAATATGCCCCAATTAAGGGGTAATGAGCCAATATAGGGCTTAACAGGATATGATTCATTTGATTTTAAGGGATGCATGTTAGTTCATCCCACATTCCAGAGGAGGAGAACATCAGTGGAGGTGGAGGTGAAGCCCCATAATCCCAGGTCTCCGAAGTCCTGGTGGCAAAATAAATCTACACCGTCAGTTCTGAAAGGAGGTCACATGGCATGAGATCCTCACTTCAGAGGTTTAAAACCAAGGGATATTAAGGGCATGGAGCAGAAGGAATGACAGAATCTTGAACTCTCAAAGAGAGAACAAACCATTGATTCCAAATAGGACATGCGGAGGGTGAAGATCCACCTTGTTACATTGAGTTTCGATGAGTGGAGGCTTCAAAATTAAGGAGGATTAGGGTAGCGTTATATCATCGGGGACCCATAGACCAAAACACCATCAATCGTTGATCTTGGAGTGGGAACACGTCGAGGATATGTGCATTCAGAGGAAAATTACTATGGGACAAAGAGAAAGAGGGAGAGTTGATTGAGAAGCTGTGAGGCCTGAAGGCCGAAGGATGAATCTCTACCAAACAATAGGTTCAACTACATAGTACTTCGGGAGTGTGGAGAACCGTCGGGTGCCAAGAGTCCTAAAGCCCAAAATCTTAGTTCCCTTTGGTGTTAATCCCTGGGTCATAGCCCAGGGTCACATGGAGGAAGAACCTAATTGGAAGGAGCCTATCAAAGAGTCAAAATTGGCCCGAACATTGAAAAAAAGACATGTGGAACCAAACAAAAAAAACCCGGTGAGCCCTTGTTAGTTGATCAAACTCCTGCAAACTTAAATATCCTTAGACCAGGCGGTCAGTGGACCTTGGGAGAGGTAGGGGGTATGCATCATGTAGTATCATATCCATAGAAAATATTTGTCTGATACCATCAAGTGGTATCAGAGCCCTGGAAAATCTCTGTCTGATACCATCAAGTGGTATCAGAGCATGTTTTTTCTCGCATACAACAAGAAAAGGGAGAAGGAAAAGTGTTAGCTCCATGGAGAGGAGTGTTTACAAGTATGCAACAGTCAGTAGACAACTAGGTGGACTACAGGAGAAATTTGGAGGTGCTCTCAATTGTAGAGTAGAAAATAAACAACCAAGTGGGATAAGAAAAAAGAACCAATTGCGTTATTTGAGGCAAAAGGTGGATATGACTACATTAGTCTATAGGAGAGGTAGAAGAGAATACCACTAGTAGTTACACAAATAACATATGGATAAATATCTCAAGGAGACAAGAGAATAAATTGATAAGTTGATGATGAATATGAAGCAAGTAGCACAAGGAGGTTGGAGGTATGACTGGCCCTTAAGGAGGAGAGCAAGGTGGCCTATCCAATAGTTGTTGGCCAGGAGGCAGCATACGTACTAAGGAGGTGGCTGAGGTAGTTTGAGAACCTCATTGATGATGAGGAGAATAGATTGGTTAGAGATGTCATGATCTGTCATGAGGGAAGAAGTGAAAATTCAAATTTCCAGGTGGGTAATGAAGAGAGATATGTTGAACATATCATAAACTTCCAGGAGGGCAGAGGAGAAATCCCAAATTTAAAGGTGGTAAATGGAAGTGAGATGATACTATATGAAAGTCTCATGAGCTCATAGATGAGTTTATTTCAACAAGGAGTGTTGGAAAGAGAATAAGAAGACGCTAGAGGGATGCCTCATGAGCATAAGAGTTCATGTGGGGTTGTAGATGACATGAATAAATATGATGATAAGTTAAATAATTCAACCCTGAAAGAGGAAGATCAGAAGTACATTCTGGTCATTGGGGGCATTGGAATATTCCTTCCAACCAACAATGCAGAGGCTATTATGTGTGTTGAAATTTCAACAACAAAGAAAGGACAACCAATGCAGACTATCATAGAGGAGGAGAATGAGAATAAATTGACATCTTCCCAAATGGAGAAAGATGAGGAGCATTGGGTTCATATGCTCACTCAATGGGAGAAGGAATTGAGGATGCTAGAGGATTGGATATACCATCTAGACGTAGAAGATGACTTCCCTAAGGAGACATTCATGTAGAATAAACAAAAGTTTCATCCTGAGGAGCAGCTGGAAATTGTTGGAGTAGCACCAATGCAAGAATAATAAGAGGAGTTGGCAGAAGCTAATCTATCAAGGGAAATGGTTGAGCATAAACTCAGTGAGGGGGCTACAAAATTTGAGCCTGTAGTGGAGTGGAAAGATAGTGCCACAGAACATGAAATCAGCATGGGAGATCAGTATGATCCTCCCTTTGATCATAAGGAGGAGATGCAACAAAGAATACTTCCAAGAGAGAACCAACCATTAGACCACCTGGACAAGGTAATAGAGGAGATAAGACAGTTGGTGTTGAATTCAATAGAGGATACTGTCAGTAGGAGAAAGCTAAATAGAGGAGATCCTGGAAGAGTAGAAGGACAACAACAAGAAAAACATAGAAAAGGAGCAGATGGACAGCTCCAAAGAGAGGTTTGGGATCCAAGAGGATTTCAACAGTTGAGCAGAGGAGCTCATGAGAAGGATCTCATCAATAGGAGCTCATGATTTTTCCTAGCAGTGGATTATGATGTAGGATAAACCTTTCCATCTCAGTAATGTTCTAGCGTTCCAGCACATCAGCATGCATTCAAGAAGAGGAGAGGTGCTAGCCATCTCATTTTTCCGCTAAAATTTAAAATTTCAATGTAATTTAATTGTAATTAATTGTTGTAAGGCTTGATTAAAGAGAGTCGTTTCCTTTGTACAGAATGTTTCTAGAGTCACCTTTCATAGGTTTGAATTGTATGGATCTTGAGCATTTCCTCGTATCTAAACTATACATTATAATTCAATGTAATTAGCCTTAGTAGATAAGCAGTGTAATGGTGATAGGATGTCACTAAGATAGTTTGGAGGGAAAGCTTGATGTTCCCCTCTTGTATAAATCATTTTAATTGATTTCCATAGAAGGTTGTTGTTGGGATATTGTAGGTTTTTGAATACCATTTTCATCGAAGGAGAGAGGAGAGGATAAATACGAAAGACTTTGTTGTAGTATGAGCTTGTAAACAATGTACAAACATTCAAAAATTAATATAAAGAGCATTTTTTCCTACCTATAAGTTTCCTATATGTTTTATGTGTTTTTTTTGAAAGTACCTGAGTGTTTTATGTGTTCTTATGATATGTTTTTATATTCATGAATGTATTCTCTTTGCAGGAGTAAGATAGACTTCCCTATATTTTTGTGAGTTTGCGGAAAGTTCTAGGTTCTTTATGTTGGTGCAAGGACTGCATGACAGAGCGTTGAAACCTCTGTAGCCAGCACAAGGAGTGTGCATATGAATTTCGTTTCAAGTTCAAACAAGAATGTTCTAGGTGGGCACCCCAAGATAATGTCAATCTCAAAAAGGAGCCTCAGAGTTACTGAACACTCTTTAAGAAAATCTGTTCAGAGAAAGAGCAGTCAGATTTACTGAATACTCTGTAAGCTAAGCAAGGAGTTCTTTGAGAAGGTGCAAGGAGAGAAGAGTGCCAACACCATTCTGAAGTGTTGGAGGAATTAAGGATAACCAGATTTGTTGAACACTCTGGAAGAGAGATGTGCAAGAGTGCATTGAGAAGTAGTTTTCCAAGAGGGAACAAAAGATTATTTGAATCCCGAGAAATTATAAGCTGAGGAGGATAAACGCAAATTTTGCATAGGGTGGACTTATTTCAAATTCATAAGCTCAAGAAGAAGAGCATGGACTGCCAAGAGGGAACGAGAAGTTTTATGGAAAGGAAGAAAGCCTAAACCTCTTTAGGTTTGAGAGAGATAAATCTCAGGAGAAGTAATGATTTTATCAGTGTAGACAGAAGCCAAGTCATTTGGAACTATAGAGGAAATTCCAAAGGTTTGAGTCACTTCTCTTTTTAAAGCACATATAAGCTTAGGACCGATAGTGGTGTATTGAACAGAGCTACACAAGGAGTGTGCAAGCTGAGTTATTCTTAGACTCTTCTTATCAGAGGAGAACAGTCAAGTGGAAGAGGTTCCAAGGGCACAAGGTCTGCACCCAAGGTTTTAAAACCTTGGAGGAACAAGCTCGAGAGAGGTATAAACCACAAGAATTGAGGAGGAAGGACTTAGAAAGTTCTAAGTCTGAATGTGTTTTAAAAGTGATAAAAGGAGTGCATAGAGGGAAGAAAAAATTATCATAGATTTATGGGAAGTTAATCTTAGGAGGTATAGCACCGATCAAAGTTGAGGAATCAGATTCTAATGCAAGGACAAAAGGTATAAGCCTTCGAAGAATCCAAAGAACCCTTCATTTCCAGCAAGGTGACGTGCGTAGGATGGAGGAGCTACAGGATCTGTTGGATTGATATCCATGAGTAGTCTGGACCATTGGATTTGTGTCCAAGAAAATGGATGAGCCCACACATGGAGACTAGATATCATCCGTCGGATCGAGGCATGGAGGGTCAACAACTGTAATATCTAGGTAAGTGGCACATGCTTTAATCATGTTTGAGTGCATAGGAGGGCAGACACTGAAGTGTTTGGGAGATGATTAGGATATAATAATTCCAATTTTAATGTGCGTGTGTCAGTGGATCCCACACTCAAGAGGAGGAGCGCTTCATTGGATCTAGAGGTGGAGCCCCATAAGCCCAGGATTTCAAAATTCTAGCGGCCGAAGAAATCTAGACCATCAGATCTGAAAGGAGGAAACATGGCATGTGATCCTCACTTCAGAGCTTTAAAACCTTAGAAGATTAAGGGCATGGAGCAGCAGGAGCGATCAAAGCCTGAACTCCCAAAGAGAGAACCAACCGTTGATTACAAATAGGACACGTGGAAGGAAAAGATCCACCTCATTACATCGAGGTTCGACGAGTGGAGTCTTCATAAGTAAGGATGAGTAGGGTAGCATCAGATCGTTGGGGACTCGAAGGTCAAAACACCATCAACTGTCGATCTTAGAGTGGGCACAAGTTGGGGATCTGTGCATTCAGAGGAAGAGTACTCTAGGAGAAAGAGAGAGAGGGAGAGTTTATTGAGAAGCTCTGAGGCCCAAAGGCTAAATCTCTACCAACTGTTGATTTGGAGGAGGGTATGTGGCACATGATCTGTATCTTCAGTTACAGAGTACTTTGGGAGTGTGGAGAAGCGTCGGGTGCCAAGAGTCCTGAAGTTTTAAAGCTTAGTGCCCTTTGGAGTCAAGCCCTGGGTCATAGCCCGGGGGTCACATGGAGGAAGCGCCTAAATGGAAGGATCCCATCAAAGAGTTAAAATTGGCTCGAAAATTGAAGAAAATACCCATGGAACCAAACAGAAAAGGCCCAGTGGAACCTTGTGACTTGATCCAACTGCTGCAAACTTAAAGATCCTTAGCCCGGGAGGTCAGTGGATCCTAGGAGAGGAAGGGGGTTTGCATAAATCGACATAGATCTTATGTATTATGTGTACTGGTATAAATATATAGGCACTTGGGTCTAGGAGCCCAATTTTGTAACATTGAACCACATTTTTATGCTTAATGAATATTAAAGAAATATATATACACCATTTTTCCTCAGTATACTTATGTTGTTATGTGAAAATGATTCTATATACATTTATGTGTGTTTTATTCTAATTTTAATTATGAAAAAGTTTCAATCTAACACATAATTAACATATGCATTGGATACTAAATTTTCACTCCTAGAAACGTGAACATATGCAACATAGTCAAAAAATAATTCCAAAAGACATACCTCATGAAATCGTCAGAGAAGTGTAGGATCGTGCACAAAATATTCATTGTTCAATTGTGAAAATACCAACTGGGAAACTGTGTGAACTTCCAAGGACAAGATACAGTGTGAAATGGAATCTCCAAGAAGTTCAATCATGACGCTATACTCAACCACATTATTGGTTGTTAGCTCCATACAAGTGCGTCTAGAAGTTACCACTTGGCCCAAATGAGAGTAAATCACCCATGCCATAGAATAAAGGTTCTGAGTGTGATGGATGGTTACATTTGTGAACCCTATGAAGAGCGAAAACTACAGTGAAATATGTAGACCAAGCAAAAGAACCATAAGCAAACTGAAACATAAAGAAAACAAATTATATAATACAAAAATACTTCCAATATAGAATAATTACAAAGGATAAATTGCTTGACCATTGATGCTCAAGCATATTAACTCTAGATATAGAGCCCATTTCTAGGATTTGACAACACCTTACCTTCATAATTTGATAATTCATAAGATCCTTTATATAGGGAACATCTAACGATGTAAGAACCATTGCTTATTGGGTGAAACTTTCCTACCCCTAAAGAATCCTTGTCTTGATCTAATCCATATTATATTGAGAATCATATGAAGGAATAGATATAAAAATGAAACACAAATAGATATTCCAAGAAACACAATGATACGATTAAACTTATATTCTATTAATGACTATTTGGAATATAAAAGATTGTAAAAAATGAAAAGCGCACAAGATAGCTAGAATGATGGTAGCTTATCTCTAAAGAGAGAGTTGTGTTGACTACGCTCATTTTTAATAAGTTGATTACAAACAGAACAAAAATGAATTTTAACATAAATCATCAATGAGAAAACCCAAAACATCCAAAACCATCACCCTAGAAAATGAAGTGCCAAAAGGTTTGTGGTCCCCGATGTGGTTAGGTAATACGTCAACCTCTTGGGGGTGAAAATTTTGCATATGATCATTGTTTGGGGCACTCGATACCTCATCGAAAAGGTATATCCAAGGAGTACACATTTAATTTATCCTAGAATGTGTGTTCAACTACATTGTAGGTTCTTCCGCACAAAAAAATGTCATTTAGGGACTGAAAACGTTCTCAAAAGTTTGGAACTCGGAAAACCATAGAAAACTTCCAAGATGTGGAACCATTTTGAATTAGTGGAATAGGTGGATGGCCACTAGTATCCACATGGATTAGTCCTCCCACCTTAGGAATAAATGGTCCCCATTACATCAATTTACTCCATTATATGGGGAATCATATGTTGAATATTACACCTAGTGAGACACTTACCCTAGTGAAGAAGTTGCCCTGCTTTCATGAACTGATAGAATTGGATGTTCCATTGACGGGCTCCCTTTATCTTGGTGTCCATGATTCTATCAAATATCACTTTTTCAATGCATTCATGATTGATTTTTGTAGTGTCCAAGTACTCAACCGAGTTTGAAGTGTCCATGAGAGGTGGAAAATATGGTCAAAGAAGTTTCATATTAAATATTGGGTGCAAGCCAAGGAAAGGGAGAATAATTAATTCAAAATCATTCTCACCCACAACCTTGGTGATAGTGTAAGTCCTATGTCTAAGTGGGAAGAGATTTTTATGGGGTCTTATGAGGCACTCTTTCTTCAAATGAAACCCTACCTTATCTCCCACCTGAAACTTGTGTGTTGTGCGATGCTAATTGTGGCATTACTTGTACTTGGAATTGTCTTTCTGTAGAATATCATGAACTTTTTGTTGGATGTGTTGAATTCAATAAACAAATTTGGTTACTCAATCAGACTTGGTATAAGCATGGGAGGACTTTTCCTATGTAGTTGTAATGGGTAGAGCTACGTCAATGGGGGCCAATGGCTGGAATCCCAAGCATGCCTGAAAATGGATGTGGCCAATATAGTTATGGAGGGCTCTATAGAAACTGTGTTGATCATAATGAAGGCTCTCATCACATGTGCATGGATTGTTTGAATTGAACATCCTCAATAGATGAGAAATCGTCCTATTGACTTCCTCTATTTGTCCACAAGTCTGTGGATGGAAGGTTTGATGTCCATAATCAACCATAGTTTAGACAAAAAAGTACTTAGGAACCTACTATATCAATCTGAAATGATGGTCCATGGGAGGTAGAGTTGGAAGAGCACATAGTTTTGCAGAAGAGCTACAAAACTAGTTGAGTGGAGCATCATAGGAGCAGTAGTTGTAGAGCATAATAGAGGACGTAATATATTATGTAGCAATTTTTTAGGCCACTGTTTCAAAGGAAAATCCATAGTGAGTTCCTATTTCTTTGTACTTAATTTCCATAATTGAATAAAAGAGAGTCGAGAATAGGTCTCACCTTCTAGTTGGGTTTTCTCCCATATTGGGTTTCCTAGGATACATCTTGTGTTGAATTGTGTGAATGTTGTGTATATATTTTTTCATTTCCATCATTTTCATAATTCATTTATTTCATAAATTCAAGAAAACATATTAATTAACTAATCTATGATATAAGGAAACATACTACAAAAAAAAACTATTATTTCAAAATAGTTTAAGGTATGTTGTGACGAATAGTTCTAGTGGAATATCCATAGCAGTTTACAGATCATATTGGTACTAAAGAAGATTACTTTGGAATTTCTGTGGAAATTTGTAGGATGTAGGAATTGGCTTCCGAAAAATGTCATGGAGCCCTAGTAATGCCAGATGAGTCTATTCACAAAAACAATTGATATCGAGAAGAACAAAGATTTATGAGGATAGAAAAGAAAGTCACCAAAATTTCTTGTAATATGTACCTCCTCATGGGAGATCTAATAAGAAAGATCAAATGGTTTCGGGAGGTTGGAGGCTCTAACTAAGATAATAGATCAAAGGGGAAATACACATATAATGAAGACCCATAAAAGGAGTCGAGGAAAGATCCCAAGAAAGAGAAACTAAGTTCGATTTCCCTTACCCCTTCATAGTATTTATTTAAAATTGAAGTGATAGTGGATATCAAGCCATACCAAGGTGATATCAATGCATTAATTTTGATTGAATGGATCTAACAATTAGAGGTATGTTTTAGTGTTCACAATATTGATTAGGAGCTAAATATTTCCTTTGCCTGATCGAAATTAGAGGGCCATGCATTGTCCCAGTGGGAAAACCACATAAAGACACTTAGGCTAGAGGGAGATATGCCAGTAGCTAAGTGGGAGGATTTAAAATCCATTAGTAATTCCTAGTTATACCCTATTGGGTATGTAGACAAAAAATGGATCTATTGTCATTAATTCAAGAAAAGGAAAGTACATAGTGTGCAGGAGTATGCCACCAAAATTAGAAATATGGATATGATGTTGGGTATCTCTGACAAGAACCCATATGTACTCCTTAGGTATCTTGGGTGTCTACATAGTTATTTTTTAAGTAAAGTGATTCTCTTCAATATCAAGATATGTTTTGAGGCCTGTGTGAAAGAACAATATATAGACAATATATTCCACAAGAAAGGACATCCAAGTGTTTACAAATATAAAGAAAACCAATATACTTCCAAGGATGGGAAGAAGAACTGGAAAGGTAAATACAAGAATATGACAACCACTACATAACAGTGAAAGGCTCTAAGTAACCACTTTAAACATTGCAATATTGATGGTCACACCAAATAAAAGTGTTGGGAACTACAACTAGAATTGAACCCTAATAATTGTAAGATAGATTCCAAGAAGAAGAACCTTTTAGCCATGGATTCAAGTAATCAAGTAGAGAGAAGGTCAAATGTGGATGAGAATATTGCATGCACTTCAATGTAGAAGATTTGAATTTGATAAGCCTTCATCAAAAGGAAGAGAAGGAGATGAAAAAAATATTCCATATCAAGATCTAGGTCAACAAGACTGAGGTAGACACTCTATTTAATTTTGGTTCATAGTCCAATCTCATAGCACTCAGTCTAGCTAGAAATCCTGGGATGGAAATTCATGATCATACTAGCCCATAGTTGTTGGGGTGGGTAAACAAGGATGCATATATCAAGGTCATGAAATGGTATAAGATCATTAATTTTGCATGTGCATATTTTGTTGATGAAGTGGAGTTAGATGGAACACCCCTTGATGTGTGTGGTGTCATTTTTGAAATCCCCTACATGTATATGAGTGATGCAATATTGATTAAGAGAAAAAACAAATACCACCTAATAAAGGATGGGAAGTCTTTCATTATCAATGCACATAAACGTAAATTGAAGTTCTCATTAGTAAGTGCCAACCATGCCAAATTTTTTATTAGTTAAAGTAAGCAATATGTTTTTCTTTCCTTATGAGAGAATCAGTTGGGTGATGATTCAGTAAGAGTAAAGGCATCCATGGATGGTTGTACTAAGAACAAGAAACAACAATTGGAGGAGTTTTTGTAGGAATACAAAGGATTTTTATGGGATATTAAAGGAATTCCACGTAAGAGAGAAGTGGATAAAGAGATGTAGTTGTTTCCTAACTCCCCATTACCAAATATTGGGTTGTATAGAAAATTTGTTTTGGAAGCAAATGAAGTGAATAAATAGTTGTCGTAGTTTCTAGAGTAGGGAGAAATTAAACCAAGAACCTATCCTTGTGGGTCACCTATCATTATAGTACCCAATAAGGAGGGGACTTCATGAATCTGTATCGACTATAGAGATTTGAACAATAATATACTCAAGAATCACTACCATCTACCTAGGATCAAGGATTTGTTTGAATAGGTGTAACATGCCAAGTACTTCACCAAGTTATATCTCAAATAACAATACCACAAAGTATGCATCAAATAAAAAGACATCTGGAATACTACGTTCAAGACAAGGAAAGGTTTGTATGAATGGTTTGTCATGCCGTTTGTTTTATGTAATACATATACTAAATTTATGAGATTAATCAAGGATGTATTGCACCCATATTTATATTAATTTGTTATAGTGTATTTGGAAGATATATTGTCTTATATATCTACCTATGAGGAGCACATATCACATATCATGCAAGTTTTAAGGACTCTGAAAAAACACCAAATCTTGGATAACCTTAAGAAATGTGAGTTTTCTTATTAGTCATTGGTGTATTTTTTGGGTATGTGATCAATGGAGAGGAGATGAATATATATCCTACAAATATGGATACCATTATAAAATTTCCAATTCCTAATAATGTCATTGAATTTAGGAGTGTTGTTGGGGAAACACAATACATGTGAAAGTTCATAGTATCGTTTTTAGCAATAGCTACACTACTCCATGCTATAAAAATCGATGGTAAGAGTTTACAGTCGGAAAATAATCAACATAAATTTTTCAACAAGATGAAACAAAGGATCATTCAAGAAAAAAAATTGCGCATTGTCTAACTTACAAAATCCATTTGAAGTGGACACAGTTGTAAGTGGGTATGCTATGTGATCCATTTTGATGCAAGGAGGTAAGATAGTATGCTATCATTTTGAAATGTTTCATTCGGGAGTATTAAACTATCCTACCTATGATAAGGAACACTATTCCCTGGTTCAATATATTAATAAGTGAATGCACTATTTGATGAGAAAGAAACCATAATCCACACAGATCACAAACCACTATAGTATTTTCATGCCTAGAGTAAGCTTCAACAAAGAAAACATTATAAGTGGATGGATTTTTTGCAATAATTTCATCTATTCATGAAGTATAATAAGGGAAACACTAATGAGTTGGCAGACATGCTTTCAAGGTCACCGACATCAAAGTTTACATCTTTTGGAACTCTTATGAACATGAGACTTACACATAAGATGAGAACTTCAAGGAGGTGTTTTAGAAGCTACAGGGAAAAAATCATGTAGAATAAGGTGATGGAAAGGCTTACTATCATCTCTATAATAGGTCTCTCTACAATATAGACAAACTCTTCATTCCTAAAGGTGAAAGTTTGCTGGATTATCAGAGAGGCTCACACCTCCAAAGTTGCAGGACATTTTTGTGTTGGGAAGATAGTTCCTAACTTACAAATGTATGTGCACTGACCCATAATTAAATAATATGTAGCATGATATATTATAGGACTTACACTTTGGTTTACCAACGAGCCTATTAATAGAAAGAAAGGTTCATTCTAGCCCGTACCTATACCCAATCGACCTCTAGAAATCCTTTCCTTAGATTTGGTGGAAGGTTTACCAAAGACCAGGAAGGTACGTGATTATATGTTTTCTATAGTTTAAAGGATTAGCAATATTCCCATTCTTAGTCCTTGTAAAAAGACCATTAGAGGACAAGAAGCAGAAAACATGTTCTTTAAGCAAGTCTGGGTGCACTTTGGGATACCAAGGAGCATCATCTTAGATATGGATACTAGATTTTTCAGTTCCTTTTAGACTATGCTTTTGAAGAATATGGACACTAAGTTGAAGAGAATATTTTAGATTGCAAAAAATTGTTGAAAAGAATAGACAAATATATTTTCAACTACAGGACATATTAAAGAAGTCATAGGAAAAGTATAAGGCCAAACATGATCGACATACAATAGAGAATATTTTTTTTTATTACAACTCAATAATGAAATACTATAGGGTCCTGGTAATAATATCAAGTCTTTGTCGTATGGCCCTTTTTAGGTATTGGAGAAAGGTGGGAGATAACACCTACATAATCAATATACCCTCATATATGCACATTTACTTAGTAGTGAACATGGATAATTTGAAACTCTATGATCATTCGATGTTGAATCAAGAGGAGTGGGTCCCACCTACCATAGAAGACTTATTACTAGATTCTTAGATGGAGTTGGAATAGGATGCAATTTTTCAAAAGAGGTCTAGAACTAGTTAAGCGATGTTCTGACCCACTCGGAGAATATACAAGGATAAATGTATATGATATTACCCAAAGGGTGGGAATATATGGGGTTAATTGTACATGTAATGTATAAATATATATGTAATAGGGTCATCCTAATAGTAAAGGAGCCTCATGTGTAGGTGTGAATAGGTATATATAGATATCATGTATTCATTATTGAGACATGTTAATTGTGATGTATGAATGTATTTGGATATTTGGAGGAGGTTCTCCTATTCTTTAAGGATTTATTGTGTAAGATATCTATCTTGGATTTGTGATGCATGTTCAAATTATGTACATGGTGTGTACTTATTTTATATGATGATATATTAAACATTTGGATCATTACATTTGGTATCATAACATCAATCCTAGGGTTTTTCCTCCTCAAGCAAGTCATCTTGGAATTTTCACTATAATATTATTTCAGAGCCACCTGAGATAGAGAAAATTGGAGGTTATTCAAAATACATAGAGAGGTACCTATAGTAAAATGGCTAGGTTCTGGGAAGTTATACTTTCATATATATACCTTGTGGAAGATAAGGTTTTTCACTAGTCTTATAACTAGTCTCAAACAACTGTTCCAGGTTAAAAAGTCACATGTTATTCAATGAGGATCCAAATTTTGTTAGACTAGTTGAGTTTAAAACATGAAAATCATTAGTATATTCGGTACAAATTTCAGAATCATTTATCAAATATTGGACTTGTGGAATTATGTACAAGTTCTCTCTCTAGAATAGTAAACACATCAACAAGGTTTGGAAAAGTTATCATAATTTTCATTTGGTACCTCAACTTTTTGTCAGACCTATGGAATTATAGAGAAGACACATCATAGGACTATAGGTCGAAATTTCAGACTCATAAGGGCCTAAATTTCACAAATACATAATAAGGAAGTTCAAATAGAAGGACATACTCTAAATCAGGGTTTCAAATGTATTTTCACTTAAAATTATCATAACATTTGATTGGAATGTCTGATTGAGATAATTCAAAATCCATTGGAAAGAGAAAACATATAATAATATATTGGAATAGGTATTATAACTATTTTATATCATTATTCATAATATATTGATTTTGTAATTTGAGGGTTGGGGTTTGACCTCACTTAAAAATCAATAGCAATACCTAATTTATAGGAGATAAAGATAAACATGAAATCGATCCCAAGGAATGGTTGAGGATGATAAAGAAAATGAATAGGAGACCTTTTCCAATAGGATTGTATTTGATGGGTGAAGATTTTAAGTGGTGGTATATCCTTGATGAAGGTAATAAACTCTCCCCCACATGGGAATATTTTGAAAAACTCTTCTCAAATGAATGGATAAATAAAAAAAAATGGAAGAGATACATAAAATTCAATTGGAATTAAAGGACTAAAAAGAAAGTCTCCAAATTGAAAATGGAGAATGAAGAACTAAGAAAATATATTATTAAGAAATATTATAATTTTTCCAATATGAAATCCCTTAATGAATCACTCATTAAGGATATTAATAACATAAAGAAAGAAAATATTAGCAATGGAAATTTGGAAAAAAATGAGTAAAGGGAAGATTTGAAAAAGAAATATGAAGAGATATATATATTATGAAACCATAATAAAACAATATTGTATGAGGTTAAGATATTGAAAGAAGAAAAGAAGAATTATCAAAATGTAATGCCCATAAACATATATCTAACATTGTTATCTTTAGGAGCAATTATTTCTTAACAGCATAATACAATATCTTTTCAACATAATATCGATCTCCATACCAGCAACTTAAACAATTTAGATTCTTCAAATAATAATGAATTCATAGCAGAATAAATAAATGCATAATTCAACAAGGTACCTGATTCTGATGCTATTTCCGTTGCCAGCTGCTGCTGCTCTCCTGCTACCTGCTACTCAACCCAGTCCTGTTGCAACACAAAAAAAAATTGCCCAAACCATTGTCCACCCTACCAACTAGGAAAACAACCTAGCTCCAGGATATCTACAGATATCCTGGCCCTCCGAGCCCAAAACCTCTAGCAACCCCAGTCACTGTGTCAATCCCAAACACAAATCTCTCCCTGGTCTAAGACTCAGAGTTCTCCCCCAAAAATCCTTCTCCCCTCTCGAATGAATGAATCCCAAAATCCTTCTCCACTTCCCTTATGCCCCCTTCACCGCCCTTCCTCCATTAACTTTTTCCACCAAATACCTTATCGCTTTATTAATACCTTATCCATTCATTTAAATATATTATCCCATTTACTTATTGGTTACGTTATCCCCTATGGGATACGTAACCCAATTTAACATTATACTTTATTTTGCCGCCTTTGTTTAATACTTAATTAATCAATCAATTAATTAATAATCAAATTAATCATTAACCTTTAATTAAAGAGTTAATCATACTTAAGCTAATCATAGTAAAAAATAATTAATTAATAACATATAATTAATTAAGGTTATATAATAATTAATTATAGTTTAGCTAATTTTTAGGATTATTTATGAAATT
>CBVK0100603246.1:0-16954 GCA_900067695.1 Picea abies | reverse complement strand
TCAACTGTACGAACAAAGGAATACTCTATTTAATTCCCCATTCTTTAGAAGAGTATCCTCAGGTATAATTTTATTCCTTTTTTGGGCCTGAGGGACTAAATTTACGAAAAAGAAACCCCCACGGAGTCCATAGTTAAGCTCTTTTCAGACTCCCTAAAATTGAAAAGATCATTGAGTGACCTTATTCTTTCACACTCATTAAAATGGTCCATAAGAACATTCCTGATGGAGTCCATAGTTAAGATTTTTCAGACTACTTAATACTGAAAAAATAGCCGAGTGATCTTGTCCTTTTCGCACTTGTTAAAATGGTTTTGAATTGACGTCTAATCGGTGCTAGTTTATCCCTTTTTCGAACAAACTAGACTATTGTCGAAAAAGGTACCCCACTGGAGTCTCCTTTTATGCTTTTTTAGGCTCTCTAAATATGAAAAACCACCGAGCTTACCTTCTCTGGGCTCATTAAACTTACATCGAAGGACGTTACCATTATGTGTTCTATCAACCGCATTTGCATACCTTACCCATCAGCCTTGTAACAGTTTTCTTTTGTGTCTTAACACCTTTGGCCATTGGAGTATTTTTCCCGAGTATCATTTCCCCAGAACATCAGTCTTTTCCTTGTGCCTTGAACTTGTATGTTTGCAGTACTCGTTCCTCCATTGTAACGTAATATTCCTTTATTCTTTTTCAAAAATCATCAAAAAGAACAAAAAAATCAAATATACCCCAAAAAGAGGATGTGAAAAGTATTTTCTTTATTGGAAGCATAATGAGTTTCCCTTGGATGAAGCACATCTGTTCATTTGATCATTAGACTATGGGATGTAATACGACCTTAGGAAGCTTTTTCTCGCTATATAGAGTTGTGTCCTCCACCATTTGGTTACTCTTCCAAACATATGGAGGGTTTGTGTTGCCTCCTGCTTTATAGACTTATGATTAACAGATATGTTGTCTGAGTCTTATCACTTGTCATGCTATTATCCAAGGGAATTTTGTCACTGAGCCTGAGTCGGCCCCTCTGCAATATGTCTCTTGTCTGCATACCCGGCCATCCTGAACGTCCAATCAAGTCTTTATTCGAAATCACTGAAGCCTTCAGTTCGATCATCAAGATTATCAAGTCCATAACCGAGGAGTCATCAAAGACCTCTGGGTGGTGCAGTCGTACACTCATATTACACTCCTACCCGAGTTTTAGAAGATTTTGAAGTTGTTGCTCGAGCTCTGAAGTAAAGCCATCAGGCCGAATCAGCTTCTGGGAGATGGATACTCTATATGTATATCTTTCGGACTTTGAGATGTAGCTCCACTGTGTATTATTCGCAGCTACTCTTTATAGTTATTTGACATGGATCTACAGTGTATTTTATTGGTATCCATGGTTCTATTTTATCACGAGCATGGGTATGCCCGCCTCGGTGAGACATTTGTTATTTTGCAGACGACACCTCCTAATTCCTGATTCTTGGGCTCACTCATTCAGCATATCAGTACAGATTGGTAATGTATTTCGGCCATCAAATGATCTTATGACCTCACACATTAGGGGGCATATGTTATAATCCTAAATTGCACCACACATGCTTACCTGGCATTAGGCCAACTCATATCCCTTCATTGCCAAAACATTTGCTGAAAAACCTCTTTGAAAATCCTCTTGGGTCAAGGTACACGCGCCCTAACCCATTACTGCATGTGTGTGAACACTGGCAGGCCTACTACAGCCCGCGTTTACCTAACAAAACATAAAAATAGGAAAGTTGCCGACAGGACAAAAATCTATGGGTCAGTTAACTGAAACTCCTGGCCATGCATGGTCGAGAGTTCATCCAAAACCCTGGCTCCTTCTAGCCTATAAAAGAAGGGGTAGGGGTACCATTTGGAAGGGGAAAAATTATAAGTAAAGAAACTCTACCCATTTTCCGAATCCATTGTCCCAACCCTTTAGCCTTTCCTCAAGCCTAAGGAGAATTAACGCAAAGCAGTTGGAGGACAAAAGAAGAGGAGGAGCCGAGGATCAGGATCAAGGAGCGGTGGTTGGTCTCGACTTTGATTGTAATTTGATTCATTTTGACAATAATAAAAGAATACTTTTCCCATCCCAATGCATGAGTTATCTATGATTTGTTTAATTTATGCTTAATTTCTAACCCTCAAGTAAAAAAGTAGCATGCATGCGTAGTGTTTTGTCTTGATTGCAGGATTATCTTTGGAAGGAGCAGCGTAAGTAAGTGGGCAAAGTGCAATGAAGGATCTACACCAAACATCAGTAAAAAGGTTAGTAGTTTCTTTTCATGTGTGTATTGTGAAAGAGGGATTTAATTTTTGGGTGGTAGGTTAAAAAGTAATTTCTTTACGGTCAAAATCTGCATGCAAGTCTGACCCTAGTTTGCTAGTCCGTAGGGTATTTTTCCCAACAACAATATGGGTGAGGGGTGAAAACGTTGCACGTAATGAATATTTGTGTGTGGTGTAATAATTGTGCCTAGTGAATATTGGTGTGCGGTACATGCGTTAAATATTGGAATTGCACGTGTAGAACTTGCATGCATTGAATATTGGTCCATAATACATAAGTAGTGTGTGTGTGAGCTTCAAAAAGGAAAAATAAATTGAGTAAAGGGTAAGGAAATTCATTAATGATAGGCACAGGTTGATTCAACAGCATGTTACTGCAGTAAACTAGTGATTTTCCATGAGAATTTTGTAGTTTTGAAGGTCATAAACTTGCAGCGCGACTTTGAGGGTCTAAATGACATTTTTAGGCAGGAAAAAGTCACAAAAATAGGGTGTATGTGTACCAAGGGTGTATGTGTATCAAGGTCAGAAAGAAACCCAAGTATGTCTCCTATTAGATGCCAAAGGAGGAGGCATGTGTTAGATATCTTGTAAGGGGAGATCATAAAGATCAAGCCACCATCATTTAATGGAGAAAATAGGAAGAGAGAATATGCAGAAGCATGGTTGCTTGGAGTGAGGAAATATTTCCAGTTTCATGATTACTCATCAAATGCAAAATCCAAAATCACAGTCTACCATCTCCAAGGAAATGCATCTACGTGGTGGGATTGACTTAAGCATCTCAAGCACATTAACGAGAAGAGAATTTCTTGGAAGAAGTTTAAGAAGTATTTCCAATAACAATGCTTGTCAGAGCAATATTATGAAAAAAAGATGCAATAATTCTTTGAACTCAAACTTGGGAACATGACCATGCATGAATATGACTCCGAATGAGAGAAAATTCTTGAAACTTCTCAAGTATGTGATCTTCATCAAGGATGAGAAGGTCAAAATTCAGAGGTTCTTGAGTGGATTTCGATCAGGCTTCTACAAGAATAAAATTTAGTTTGATGAGCCCGGGGATTTAGAAGAAGCCATAACAAAGGATAAGTATTTGTATGAGCATAACAGAGGAAATACATCTTTCCAAAAGGATTGGGATGATAAAAAGAAAGGAAACATGGATCAAAGGAAGAAAGGATTCGAGCCACCTTTCTTCAGGAATAGTTCTCAAGAACCTCAACAAGGGAATCCATCTCAAGGTGATCAGAAAATGACAGATTCCTTAGGAAAGAGGCCAAGACAACAACCCATAAAATGTTGGGGATTTGCAGGAGATCACATGTACAAATATTTTCCTCACCGAGGAGATAAGATGAGGATTGTGGATAACATCAAGAAGGTGGAGACAGTAGAGGATGTGGGCAGAAGCATGCCAAGGATCTATGCAGTCTTGGGCAATAGACAAGTAGACTATCAATCCCACATGATTGAAGTGGAAGGAAATATTGATAATCAGTTGTAAGACACCCAACCCCCTAAGTACATTTTAAGGTATGGGGTATTAAAATTTTTCCTTCTCTTGTCCATCTCAATAACTCTCTTTTTGAGGGTTACATCGTCTTTTTCTCATCATCATCTGTCCATGATATCAAAATTACCTCGATCCTGGAATCTAGATCAATAGTTATGCCCCTTTAATAATTTTACTGAGAATAATAAGCTCGCACACTGTCACATGATAGGTGACATGGCATTACACGAAGCGACTACATGTCATCATACATGGAAAGTATGTGGCATGGTAGGGATATGTGCCACTGGTCAGATGCAACACTGTTGGCCCTCGACCAAGTTTTGTAGACACATTGGTCGTGTTTGACCATTTTTGGGACTTCGACAGGCTGGTCGAAGATGAAGAGCCCAGGCGAAGCGGAGATTGCAGGATCTCACCCTTTTTGCAGGCTTTTTGGGTTGTAGGGTTTGTGTAATGGGTATGGAATGTCGCCCCATGGGTCTTACCCATGTTTAGGCCCTTTTTGTAATGTATAAATAAGTAGCTAGGTGATGTAAGTAAGCGGTGCTAAGTGATAGAGTTCGATCTATGTGATTGTAAAGGCCAATGGATTAATGCTAATGTTATCTATGTGCAAGAAGATGTGTTAAGACTTACAAAGCTAAGTGCAAGCATTTTTTAAGTGCTTTGTGCACAGACTGTGCAAGGTACAGACTGTGCAAGGTTTTGTGCTTTGACCTAACTCGGGGAAGGAGGATCTGGCGAGGTGCATGCAGATCTCTTGTCCTATGTGGAGTTGGATTTTTGGCTTGGTGCCTATCGAGAGAGTGAAGAGACTAATAAAGAAGAAAAAGAGTTGGTGGACGTAGCCCCACACTAGGGTGAACCACATATATCATGTGTTATTGTGCTTTGTGCTATATTGTCCTTGTATTTTCTTAGTGCACTATTATGATAGATAGATCTATGAATGCTTAGTTATTTATGATGTGAATGAATGCTAGATCTACTTTGATGCTATGTGTTGAATGGTTAGATGTGCGTATATCTTGATTAATACTGCGTTGTTCTATAATTAGGGTTTATCCTACGATGTGAATAAGGGTTAAAGACTAATGAATGTTAATTGCTAAGTGTTATGTTAAGTATTGTGATCATAGTCTGTGTCCCAGCTAGGTTGTAGACACTTGAGTCCTGCAACCCCCCCCCCCTTCCTCTACCTTGGGTGAGACTTCATCTTCTTTGCAGGTGTTTCTGAAAGGGACGGTGGTTAGGATTTTGTTGGTGTGTTGTTGAAGCGTTGAACCCTGGGTCTACCCCTATGCCAACAAATGGTTGAGTTGTCGAGACCTGAAACTGTGATTGTTAGGAACTGAAGAAAATAAAAAGATTTGTGAGTAGATATGTTGTTGTAGTGTGTAGTATTCTACTTGACTTGTGAAGCTCTGTGCTAAGAAGGGAACCGGATCTGAAGAAAAGAGGTAAGATCTTAAATCTTTGTGCTCTAGTAAAGGTAAGATAAGTTGAAATTTTTGCTTCGAAACTATGAATCTAGGTATGTTTGATAGATCTTGTCCTAGTCTTAAAACTAGGGAATGGCTAGAAGAAAGAGTTGATATGAATAAATTTGATAGAGTTAGTGAAAGATATGTTATTCCTATGCATAGAAAGAATTTTTGGACTAATAAGTGGATGCAGGAACCTAGAAAGAATTTTTGCAGATTGCAGGTCCATCACTATGATCCTAGTGCATAGTATAGGAAAGGTTGGGGATCGTTTAAGAGGAAGAGAGAATTGACACTATGTTATAACTGAAGAAGACTGGGACATCTTGCTAAGGAATGCCCTGGTGTAGGACCTACTTGACTTACACATAAGGCTATTGGACATGAGGTTTTGGATTTCCCTAGAATGATTGCTAAAGTTGAGAAGATGAACATGAGACAAGAAAACTATGAAGAAGGCCAAGAAACTAAGGATATGCTAGAGAACTAGAAAGAATCAGAGACTATATTATTGTATATGAAAGAAACATTGAATGATCACAAAGACATCGGTTTACCAGAGATCTTAAAAGAAAAGAAGTGCATAGAAACAAGAATAGGAGACTTTGACATAGACTGTGTATTAGATGAGAAAACACAGGTGAATCTTATGCCAGAGAGTACTTGGGTAATTTTGGGAAAGCCAACTATGATTCCTTCATTGGTAAGGATAGGATTTTTTAAAGGAAATATGATAACCCTATGTGGAAGACTTACTCATGTACCTATGATTACTCATGGAGCATCGACTGAAGAAGATTTTGAGGTCATTAAATTTGTTGAGAATAACACTCCTTTTGCACTTATCATGTTAGAAAATCCCTGGATTGAGAAAGATCGGATCCGAAGGAAAGAAGAAGAAGAATCCATAGAACATAAAAAACAAGAATTAAGGGACTTCATAGACAAGAAAATAGAACGACTAAGAGAAGAAAAAGAGGACAAGTCAAAGCAACTGAGCACTAGAGAATTAGCTGTCGAGGTTGAAATAACGCAAGAAGGCTTAAAGAACCTATCCATGTAGGAGAGAAGAGCACCTACCGCAGAAATAGTAAGAGAAGAAGTATTACCCTCGAAGCCTGTGAAATACCCTCAACAGTGTGAAGTTACTATGCTAAGAGAAGATAAGAACAAGAATGGAAAGAGGAATCCAAAGACTCATATCATAGGAAAGAAGGCCAGAAATATCAGTAAGAAGAAGGAAAAGTTAGAAAAATTGCAAGAGGTTCCAAAGAGGACTTTGCAGAAGGAAGGCTTACAGAACCTGAACCTCGCCAAAATAGTAGAACAGCGCAGACTGGCACTTCAACTCGGCGAATCTATATGACCATTGGAGGTGTCCCGACCATTAGAACGATGCTCCATAATGGCTAGAAACACATTTATTGCCAGAAATATCAGCATTAGACCGTTGGGACCATGCCATAATGGATGCAATCATATTGATTGAAGCATTCCTACCCATTGAAGGAGTTCGTTATGACATTGTTTATTTAATCCGTTGAATGCCTCACTAGGGACACTTTTTCAAATTGTGATTATCCGAGCTAACAAAGAACTGATTGCTATCGCGTTGTGATTTTGAGACCTCACCACCCATTTTTCTTACCTTAAGTATCCAGTCACCTACCCGAGATATTTTATCACGAGCGTGCATGTCAAGCGACCTTAGCACAGTAGAGAAATCCGTAGAAGAGATTTTGATAGACCTTATGGATGATATGGTCATGTCCACAGGAGTATAGGCCTCATCGATGAGAGGATTGCAAGCATCCTCCTCGACTAGAAATCGATCTAGGCCATACCGAACTGCAACGGAGAAAAGAAGCAAGCACTACAATGACTTGGAAAACGCAAAGCTCATCCTGTCGGTCTTGCCAACTACATCTCACCTCTAGTTGGCATGGTTAGTCGTGATAACATCCCGAGAGATTTCGAGTACACACTCATCACTGCGTACCTTCTGAAAGGGATACATGCAGTCACACCATAGTTGGGATTGATCCCTGATCTCAAGATCAATGATTTTAACCTAGGAGATAGGAAGAATTATGCATTGCTCACACCAGATAGGTACTTGACAAAGACAACTAGGAAGAATCCAAAGATAGTTCCCCATCCATGGATTAAGGAGATCGTGAGGTCCACCATCCTTAACGTGATGAAAATACCCCACTTCGGCAGACATTAGGAGGTTATCGCGTGAGTTAAAATCCTCCTATCATGCTACCATGGAGGCTATATATGGTTAGATAGGCATGTGACTTTGGATCCAGCATTGATCCACATGATCACTAGATTGAACATGCAAGGACCAAACCCTTGAAAATTCTATCTAGGGAACGTTGCAGATCGCACCCTGGCACAACGTATAAAGGAAACCTACAGCGATGTGGATAAGGAGAAGCGAGGCTAAAAGGTATCCTCCATCCAAGATGGTGCAGTGCTCCTAGCTTGTCAGTTGATCGCTGGTAAGATCATCAGGCAGAACAAACCAATGCAAGTTACAGGGTTCGTCATCGACCTTGCAGGGAAGTGCGTCAAGTGCATGCAGATGAACTGGGCGAGCTACCTCGTCAACAAGTTGGAGAAGGACTCCCACGAAGTGTAGGACCAAGGTTATGAGTTTCATTTTAGTTGGTTACTAATTCTAATAACATTTGTCGCTTGGGAGATGTCGGAGGGAGTGACATTCTCAAAATTCAAGCCATCAGAACCACTGGTTGCGAGGTTCACCACCTTGTGGTATTCAAGCGATATGGCGAAGCAGTGGAAAGAAAACGTGGTGTTTCATACTTACTACCTACAACTCATGTGAGCCATTGAGCCATTTCCCCGAATTACTCCAAACACCTTGCATACTTACAGGCCACTAGTGAAGTTCCGCGCAGACTGCCACTTCATTTACATCATTGCGCATAGGGATGAAATCAAGGAGGAGCTACCGTCATATTATAAATTGAATGACAAAGACATGGAGGAGATAACCAAGGAATGGTTGGATGAATTCCTTGTACCAGTTGAACAGACAGAGCTCTCCAACCCTGACATCATTGGAAGTACTTTGGTCACCCAAGAAGAGTATGATGGACTGAGTAGCGCTAAGAATAAGAAGAAGAAGAAGGAAGAAGTGCAAGAGATAAACAACGCATTGAAGGAAACTGGGTCTAATTCACCTGGAGGAGGAGGAGGTGACGAAGTAAACCAAGAAGAGGAAGGGGAAGAAGACAAGCAGGAAAAGGGTGAAGTAACACTGCTGAAGGATCCCCTTATAGAGGCTAAGACGTTAAAGAAAAGGAAGGTTTCTCCAAAGAAACCCTTGGTGCGGAAGAATTCATGAGCCAATAAGCCTCAATCACAAAATGTTCTCATAGTGGATGATATTGGCCTCATCATCACAGCTGTAGCAGATACTTTAGAGGATATTTTGTAGCAAAATGAAGCAAAGAAAGAAACAATGTATGATAGAATCAAGGCAGAGTTGAAAGGGGTATAGAAATATCTCTACTCAAGCCACGCAGTTTCTACTGTGTCGTCCTCATCAAAAGGTGCATAATTGGGGGATGAGCCCACCCAATTGTGAAGGATAGAAAAGGCAACAGTGGCTCGCCTTCATTAAGTACAGGAGGAAACAGAACAGGCCACAAAGGCCTTGAAGAAAGAATAGGAGGAAGCCCTAGAGCAACTTCGGGTTGCATATCAAGAGAAAGATGACCTTAGAGAAAAGTTTATCCAAAGAGAAAAGGACTAGATGATCACGGAGTATATTGGAGTTAAAGAGGTAGTGACAAGAGCACTTCGCTCTGTGTCGGGATTGGCACATATGGAAGAGGAGACAACTAAGAGCCAAGTGGGGAAGCTCACTGAGGTATTTCAGCAGCTTCAAGAAAGGGTAGCAGATATAGAACTTCAAGTAGTGTTGAGCACTCCACAATAAGTGTGGGATTAGAGGGAAGAAAATGTCAGGAGCACAGTCGAAATAATCAAGGCATTGGCTTCTGAATGCAAGAAACTGAGTGCATGAAGTGCACAGACCTATGAGCGCCTTGCAGAGGGCCCAGAACGGAGAACATTGGAAGCACAACTCCAAGAAGCGAAGCATAGGCATCGACAGAGCAAGCGTAGTTGAAGATTCTTACAACAATGGTGAATATGAAAAGGTCACAGGAGAGGCACACAGTTCAGAAGTAGGTCACTGCCATCTAGAGCAGAGTGATGGAGGTGACACAGTGACTCCAACTGGTGCAGGACAAAGCCTGCACCCTCTTTGAAGAGATCAAGGGACAAGGATCACACTTGGAACAGGTGGTCGCCACAGTGGAACAGCGCCTAGAAGGGCCTGTCACCGATAAAGTTATTCAGGAGTTCGCCATGCAAGAGACTCTAGCGAAGCATTAAGTCAAGGCAGCTCGAGCTAAGCTCGAGACATTCGAAGTAGTTTTTCCTAGATCAGAGTGACTTGGGACGAGTCACAAGTGAGTGTTGGAGGAATGTTGGCCCTCGACCAAGTTTTGTAGAAACATTGGTCGTGTTTGACCATTTTTGGGACTTCGACAGGCTGGTCGAAGACAAAGAGCCCAAGTGAAGTGGAGATTGCAGGATCTCACCCTTTTTGTGGGATTTTTGGGTTTTAGGGTTTATGTAATGGGTATGGGATGTCGGCCCATGGGTCTTACCCATGTTTAGGTCATTTTTGTAATATATAAATAAGTATCTAGGCGATGTAAGTAAGTGGTGCCAAGTGCTAGAGTTCAATCTATGTGATTGTAAAGGCCAATGGCTTAGTGCTAATGTTATCTATGTGCAAGAAGTTGTGTTAAGTCTTGCAGGGCTAAGTGCAAGCGTTGTGTAAGTGCTTTGTGCACAGACTATGTAAGGTTCTGTGATTTTACCTAACTCAGGGAAGGAGGATCTGGTGCACGCAAATCTCCTGTCCTATGTGGAGTTGGCTTTGTGGCTTGGTGCCTGTCAGGAGATTGAAGAGACTAATAAAGAAGAAGAAGAGTTGGTGGATGTAGCCCCACACTAGGGTGAACCACGTATATCCTGTGTTATTGTTCTTTGTGCTATATTGTCCTTGTATTTGCTTAGTGCATTGTTATGATAGATAGATCTATAAATTCTTAGTTCTTTATGATGTGAATGAATTCTAGATCTTCTTTGATGCTATGTGTTGAATGGTTATATGTTCTTAGATATTGATTAATACTATGTTGTTCTGTAATTAGGGTTTAGCCTACGATGTGAATAAGGGTTAAAGACTAATGAATGTTAATTTCTAAGTGATCTGTTAAGTATTGTGATCACAGATCTGTATCCCATCTAGGTTGTAGACACTTGAGTCCTGCAATCCCCCTGCCTCTACCTCAGGTGAGACTTCATCTGTTTCGCAGGTGTTGCTGAAAGGGTCAGTAGTTAGGGTTTTATTGGTGCGTTGTTGAAGCATTGAACCCTGGGTCTGCCCCTGTGCCAACAAACACCCTCCACCTTTGTAATATTATTAAGATTGAATAATCATTACATTAAAATCCATGCCTTAGGATTTTATTTATTTAATCCATATTATTATTAATTAATTCTCATTAATTTAATGTCCCATGCATTAACATTTTACTTAATCTATTTAACTGGCCCATTAAATATCGAGAGTTCACTTTCTACCTCGGTGCATTATAATATATCATATTATTATTAAATCAATTCCATAATATAATAGCGTCGCCCCGGGCATATGATCTAGATGAAGTCATAGTCTACACCAAGACAAAATAAAAAGTGGTAGAACAAACCTATGATATAGATGAAGTCATAGTCTACGCCACATTGCAATAGCCAAAGGAAAGTGAATATAAACATGCATTATTCCGAATCAAATTTCAAGTGAAGAATCATAATGTAAATGCTTTTTTTGATAGTGGTTCTCAATGTAATCTGGTTTGTAAAACATTAGTTGATGAGCTTGGTCTAGAAACTCATGATCTAGTGTAGCTAAGTTGAATAGCATGGTAGAAAGGGAAAATTTTTATGAAAACCGCTCGGAAATGTAAAATCATGTTTTTCATTAGTGTTAGCAATGTTGATGAAATAAAATGTGAAGTTGCACCATCAGACACCTGTGGAGTTATGTTTGGTTTCTCATACCCATAAGATAAGGATTTTACCTTCTACAAGAGAGAAAACAAATGCCACTTTGTCAAGGGTGGAAAGAAATACTTCATCAAAGCACATAGAGTAGAGAGAGAGAGAGGGAGAGAGAGAGAGAGAGAATAACTCCTCCAGCACCAAAACAAGGATAGACAAGTAAGAAACAATCCACCTTTATCAACAATGAAATGGTGTATATGGCAAGGCAAATCGAGGCTTTGCACTTCCATCTCCTCAATGGTCCATCTTTTGGGGACCAAAATATTGCAAATGGGGCAGTGTGATCCAAATTCGATTTGTTTCAAACCTCTTATAAATTTTGTAATAAACATGTCCTTGTTTTTTTTTTTTTGTCCTTTTGGGAAAAATCAGAAGGGGAAACGAACCATTGTGATGGTTGTCCTTCCAAAGGAAACTCATCAAAACTAAAGGTTGTAGTGAAGAAGAAGAGGAAGGGTAGATGCAAGGAGAACTTGGGAGGGAAATAGTAGAAGTGAGAGCTCCAACTGGACAACCTGCTTGAAGATCAATGGACAAAGGATTCAAGGAGCATGTCCACAATGAGAAAAGGTGTCTCTGAGCCATGGCCATCTATAATTTTATATTATTAGTGAGTAACGATAAAAAAAAATATATGTATAGGTCACCCCTCTGTGTTTATCTTTTGAGCTTAATAAAATGATTTAGGTTGTGCTCTTCATGAAATCAATCGAATATTAATGGGCATTCCTTATTAGAATTCAAATTGGTATTGTTGGGTGTTTTTCCCTTTGTCCTCGAGTAGTGTTGTCCTTCCACATTCTCTCTCACACTCTCCTAAAGGCTACATGTCCCTCCCTTTTGAGTCACTGACCTACTGGTTGACCCATTTTGTTGGGATAAGCATTGGGTTACGTACTAGTCGACTCCTTGCATTCTTGGTCGATTCATCATGTTGTTGCTCAAATTGCTTTCATTGTTGGGATGACTTCTGCTTACTAGTTGATTTCCTTTCATTATTGGGTCGACCTCTATTCGTTGGTTGATTTATTTTCATTGTTGGGTTGACTTACATTTTCTCGGTTAACTAGGCATAGCTAGTCAACTTAGTCTTCCCTGGGTCGACTTGTCCATTGGTTTGTCAACTTATCTCTAGTTGATTGAATTGTTTATGAAACCCATCTCAAAGACACAATAATTACAAAGCATTGAACCCAAATTGAAAATAGAAGAAAATTTATTCTGCAATAAGCATCTGTGTTGACGAAATGGATAGACCATAGGCCTACCGTTTACATATCACTTCCCCTCATTTTGAGGATGGTACCCAGAGTAAATTGGTCAGTTGTACTTTTGGCAACCTAATCTAGGCAGGACATCGAATGAGGCTCAATAATATTCACAAAGGAAACCAACTCAAGTACTTGACTTTATGACCTCTTACTTGTAAGTCACAAAACTCAACCACTCAAGCTAAATTCAAGTAACATATGATAAAATATAATTTTATTTTATTTTTAACTTTTTTAATATCATTTCAATTGTATAGAATTTAACAATATATTTTTAAGAAGATTGTAAAAATTCCAAAGAACAATATTTTATTTAACATCTCCTTTACTAAGAGTATATTTCGTTTAGTTTTATCAATTAAAATATAATTATTTTTATGACTTTTCATTTTGAAAAGATAGGATTTTAAAATATTAACCATATTTATGTGAAAAGTGAAATGACATTTCAACGGCATGAGAGACTTCAATTCAAATCCTCTAAGCATATCACAATGGTAGGTAGAAAATATTTACCACATAATTTACTATGATGGACCAAATATATGCTCTTATTAGTCCCTGTCGAAGGCGTAGAGGGACTTTAGCGATCGATAATTCGTTGACTTCATATTAATATGTCCTTTGACTATAAATTTTCGCATCATCTCTATTGTTCGAACTATAGAACTAAAAACAGTATTTTTTATATAATAAAAAAAACCTTATATGTCATCATCTCATTGGATAATAGATTTGAAGTCTTATTTCCATCTTTGCTATTCCCAATGTTTTAAATGTTTAGATATCCAAATTTTTTAGCATCGACGCTCTTTTTTAATTTTTTAATTTTTATTGAAATGTTTACAAACTGAATTTTTTTAGCATTAACACTCTTTTTGAGGTTCTTGAATAGGCCTGACAGCTTAAATGTTTGCATAGTGTGAGGCCCTTAAATAGGCATGACAACCTTAAATGTTTACTTAAATAGGTCTGTCAGAGTACATTTTTTCTCAAAATTTTCCATACAATGTTGCAGTGAATCTGGACTATATTGTTGTCCACCACCACTCGCATAGCCATCATATGTTTCATAATTCTTCTATGCTTGGAATGTAATTTAGGCATCATTGAATATACATATATTGTTTACTAGTTCATTGGTTGTTGCTTGTTCATTGGTTCATTGGCTCGTCGGTTGTTGCTTGTTGTTGTTTGGTTCAACTTTGCAAGGTTGAGGTCCTGCACCTACAGTTGGACCCGTTGGTGCTTGTTGCTTGATTTTGTTTGCTTCAACTTTGCAAGGTTTGGGTCTTGCACCCATAGTTGGACCTGCTTTCTCACTTTGTAGGGTTGAGGTCATGCACCTGCAATTGGACCTATGATTTTGTCGTTCATCATTGACAAGTAGGTTTCAATACCATAGTCTCATTTGTATTCGTTGTTTGTTGTTTTTTGTTTGTAGTTTGCAAGTAATAATGTTTAAGTATTTCCACTGGCATGGTCATCATATGTTTCATATTTATTCTGTTCTTGGAATGTAATTTAGTCATCATTGAAGCTACATATATTCTTTATTGGTTTGTTGCTTGTTGCTTGTTCACTAGTTTGTTGGTTTTTACTTCTTGTTGTTTGATTCAATTTTTCCAGGGTTGGGGTCCTACACCTGCGGTTGGACTTGTTCTTGCTTGATCATTGGTTTTTTGCTTGGTGCTTTCTTTTGTTTTCTTCGACTTTGCAAGGTTGGGGTCCTGCGCTGGCATTTGGAGTTGTTTTTTGCAGTTTCCAGGGTCTAGGTCCTACACAAGGTAAGAATGTTTAACTATTTATTCATCGTTCTTGTCCTGCAGAGTTTACTGCTCTTAAATTTTCCTCTGATTTTTTTCCCCAGGCTCCGCACCATGTGCATGAAAATGTCATCTACACAACTCTGGCTATCATTTTTTCTAGCATTACAAATCCCGGTCCTTTTTCGTATGTGACGAAGAGGAAATCTAGACCTTAATTGAATAAGGAATTCTTTATCCTTCACACCTTGCCCTCAATGATATTTCCATCTTGGCCGGGAATGAGTACATACATATCTCGTACAAGAATCGAACCTATGTCTTTCACATGAAAAAGATGATGTGAAGCTTGTTTCCTTTCCTTTGCAAGATGTTCTTGTGGAAGAAAACTGTAGGTAGGTGTTGTTAGCACTGAAAGTCACACTTTGACTGCTAAAGTGTAAGCTCAGCACCCATCAGAATGTAAAAGATTATTTCGGTTTTGAATAGGTGGATAAGCAAGATGGATAAATAAAGGGAGAGGGCAACAAACTGTAGATCAGTAGGCTACACCAATGGGAAATGGAGTCACAAACATTCTACTCATCGAAGGCACTAAAGCTGCTCAACATAAAACAAGATTATATGTTGATATGTGGAAGAATGAAGAAGGAAAACATAATATAGAATGTTCACTAAATAGATATCCTCTCAATTAAATGAATCAACAAATACTTGAATATAAACAATGATTGATGGGAAAAATACATCAGATCCTCTGCTGCTTAGGGATCCATAAATCATTGGCATCCTTTGATCCTCAAATCTACAATATATTTAAATAAGAAGATATATAAACAAAAGAATAACAATCTTAAATCGCATATCTCATGAGTCTCCAATAGCAGTAATGATTACAATCATAAAATACCCATAGGATTACAAATCAACACACATAAGAAAAATGCCTACTCCTACTCTCTCTAGCCTCTCTTGGCTCATGAATCCAACCCTTCTCCAAGAACTCTCTCCTTCCTTAAATATAAAATAACATCCAAATATCCTTAGGAGGTAGAATCCCATATCCTCCATTGGATTCTAAGCCTTGGAGATAGGTGGCAACAATCAAAGAGACAAAAATCCAACAAACTGCTAATTTTCAAGAATTTGTTGGAAGCCATTAATAAATTGTTTCCACCTCACTGCATGAGGCCTTTAATGGAGATAAAACTTAGGTGCAGGTGTCCCTTGAAATATAAATGAGCCTTGAGGATCCATTTGAATCCTCCTTGATAGGTGGAAACCTCCCAACAAGGCGAATATCCAAACCCTGATCGCTACAGGAAATTTTGTAGCGTCATTGTAAAACAATTCTGCACATTTGGTAGTGCCACTTATATGTCTAATATCTCTCTAACCATAACACATTTTTTAAAACTGAGAGAGGTTTTTGTTATTTGGTATGTGATGAACAAAAAACTCCTCCATTTTTCAAAAATACCTTCCCATTTGTTCATAATCCAATTTTTAAGTTAGTCACTCAAAACTTGCAGAAGTATCCTTGCAAAATAACTATGCACATTCGGTAGCATTGATCCTGTATATCACTGTGTGCAATTCAGCAGCACCAATACTGAAATGGTCAAGATGAATTGGTAGTTTCCATCAAAAAATAATTTGGTAGTGCTACTATAATATATCCCTATGAATTCGGTAGCACCATCGTTACACAGCTTAGGATATTTGGTAGCATTTTAGGTAGCAAAATGTCAAGCCATGCTATATAGACGATTCTACAGCTCCATGGTGCTACATAATGTCTGTGCTCTTCTATATGATGATACTAATCAATAAATTTGAGTTGATAGATGAAAGCCTCTATTTAGCCTATTAGAGGTTATTTAGTTGCTTATGGAGGCAGGGCTCTTCTAGCTGCAAATTATTGTGCTAACATAGGCTCCATGGGGGATAGAGACCTCCCTATGAGGCTCTAAGAACTCTTGTAGTTTTAGTGCCTTATCCTAGGGCTGCTTGCAACCTTTAACCTCTGCAATTTTCTTTGATCCGTGACCTTGAACTGAAACTAAATGCAAATGAAAACTGATGAAAATGATGAAAATGATGCTTGTCCAACAATCTTATTGCATGCACCTACTCTAATTATTGGGAAAATGAAGTATTCAAGTTACATGAAACAACCAATGAAGCCATTTCATCATTTTTTCAACTATTTGAATCTTTGAAATGTGCTTCCTTAAGCACCAGAGATAATTCCTACTTAAAGGCATGTCAAAGAAACATTTGGCAATACACTTTCCATTAAAGAAATAAGTGAGCCTAGGATCACTTGCTCCTTGCAGAAAAGATGAAAATGGATCCTAAAAAACATCATCAATACTTGCCCCTGTGACATTTCTTTGTGTAAAAAGGGTGAGATCGGAAGAG
>CBVK0100603245.1:0-16956 GCA_900067695.1 Picea abies | reverse complement strand
ATGACAAGTATACGCTGATTCGCTGTCTGTTAACTGAATTTGCCAACAAAATGTACCTCCTTCTTGGTTTTTCCATGTTAGAACAATTGCAAATGCGATGTATGAGGAAAATGTGTAGAGTATAAACCCTCATCTAAAATATGGGATTAACAATGCAGGAGGTTGCACTATTTCTTCTTTGATTATGTCAAAAGACTCATTTTCTTTATTCTCCCATTTAAACTTTGCATTCTTTTCTATCATATGGTTTCACTATTTTGGTGAAGCTTAGGAAAAATATCCTCACAAAATTAATCTTCCCGAGAAAACACTCCATCGATTTTTGTTTATGAGGGGCAAGAATTTTAGCAATTTCTTTAGTTGTTTTAGTTGTTTTAGGTTCAATTTTCATACCATGTTTGGAAGCAATGAACCCCAAAATTTTACCTTCATGAACTGTGGATATAGATTTTTTGGGATTGAGAGATATACCATACTTCATTCATATGTTGAATACTCTTCTCAAATGGCTATATGATATTTTTTGTATTTAGAGAAAATGGTGACGTTATCCAAATAAACCACTACACAATATTCGATGATACGTTTAAAATCAATGTCCATTTATCTCTAGAAGGTCGCCTTTAAGTGTTTATGAGGCCGAAAAGAATTTTTATGTATGCATATTTTCCCCATTTAGTCCTAAAAGTATTTTTAATTTGGTCATCATGGGAAACACGAATTTGGTTATAAACAGAAAAGCCATCTAGCACTGAGAGAATTTTGAAACCAGACACACATTGCAATATTTACACCATAGGAGGCACTGGATAGTTGTGTTTCTCTTAATTTTTATTGACATTCCTGAAATCAACATAGACTCCGATGTATCCATTTTTCATCCTTATATGTATAAGATTCAAGATTCATTGTGTGTGCCTGGCTAGAAAATTATCTCAGTGGCTAAAAACGTATTAAGCTCATCCTTTACCTCTGGTTGCAAGCTCAGATACATTTTCCTCAACTTCTATTGAAAAGTCTTGGTCTGTGGTTTCATAGGGATAACATATTGAATTATCTTTGTGTTGTATGTCTTGATATCATCATATGTCTAAGATAATGTCTCTGTATTCTTCAAACAACTTGATGAATTCTTGTCTTTCTTCAGTGGAACCTTTGTTTCCCAAGTTTCTGGTTTTGGGAATTTTATCAGATCCAAAATTTATCACTTCAAATTGCATAGATGATTTGTTGGTCTTACAATTTGTCACCTTCTTAAACTTGTCTTGAAGGTCATAGAATTTTTCCAGTCTTATCACAAATTTGGGGATGTTGTTTATCAGGTTGGGTTTGTTTTTCTCTATTGATTGATTGTTTGAGCCTAAAATATATGCATTGAGTTCTATATCATGTTGATATTCCTATATAATGGAGTCTTTGAAGGCATCATCCCACTGTAATAAATTCGTAATCATCTTATCATCATCAAAGACCCTCTAGTTGGTTACATCATCCGTTATTGAAGGTATGTAAAGTAGTTCCACCGAAAATGTATCAAGTAATAAGTTCTCAGAAGGAATATCCTCGAAGCTACATTGGCTAATAAATCAAGATCAAAATTTAAGGAGCGAGGAACAAGGTTGATATTAAATGCATCAAATTACTTAATCAATTCCCATACCTCATCCTGGCAATGTTTAAGGCATGACTAGAGAGATAATGAATGTTGTTTCTTATCTTCTTTATGAAAATATCATAGTCACAAAATACATTTATCTTATTTCCTTTCGATTCAGTTTCTTTCTTTAATCCTTGCAATATGACTTCATATAAAAAAATATTATTTGTGCATAGGAATTCCAACCTACATGCTACCATGAATTTCTTACCTATAGGGTCTTTTAGTATGTAGCTAGCACCTACACATTCAAGATATTTTGACACATAAAAAAAAAACATTCTACATATTAGGGTCTCTTTTAAGACTATGTATGAACTTTGGATTTTCTTGTGTTTCAATATTAGTATGGTTAGTACATTGAGTATAAACTTCTAACTTATCTCTAAAGACTATGTTAGACTATACAATGTCACAACTATTTACATTTTTTATATTACAATGTGGCTCAACAATATGTGTGCAATGAAGGATTTTATATTGTATGTTTGATTCTGCATACGGTGAGGTCTCAACATAGTAATTTCCAAAGAATGAATCACATGAATAGTTACCCAAAACAAAGTTATTACACATTACAGGCTCATTTGGCTCATTCATATTTATCACCGCATGTTTGATGTATCATTCTTTTTCTACCCTAATTTGATTTGGATTTGTATTATAGGGTAGCCAAAGGTGTGACCAATCTATGGAAAAATACCCTTTAAGTGTATCACACTAGTCTCTTCTCAATAGAATTATGTATGTGCCAGGTATATTGACAACTATGATGTCAATAGTTTGATCTATCTTAGGGTTTGAGCACATCCTGATAAGAACATTTGTTGATTCCCCTATCACTTTAACTCTGGTTCTGACAAGATGTATAATTTGAATGTCATATTGTTCAATCTCGACATTAAGTTTTTAACACACTTCAAAAGGAATTACATTTGAAGAGGCACTAGAATCCATCATATAATTATGCACATTCTTGTTAAAAATCTCAAAAGTAGCCAGAAAAGGTGGAGTGGTGGATTTGTACCTTTTACCTAATAAGGAAGAATTCATAGATCTACATGAATTCTAGGTGTATGGGTATTATCCAACGAGGAAGATTCACTTGTACCTTTCTTAAATCCCACAATAATTTCTTTAAAATTTTTGGAAATCTTACCTTGAAGTGTTTTGATCAAATTATTTTGAATTTGAGGAAGCTTCATAAGATCAAATAGAGAAATATTGGCCATAGTTATTTTCAGGTTTTCCAATAAATCATATTCTAACTTTGTCGAAGCGTTAGAAGGAAAAATAATTTTGGAAGGAGTATCGAGTGGTATATGTCTGTGGGGAGCAGTTTTAGGAGGTTCAGAAGGGGTAGGGGATTGATATGAAGCCTTATTTATTCCACTCCTAGTGGTCATAACATTCTGGGACATATGTGTTTCTTCCACTTATTCTTCCTCTTCTACTCCATAAGAAATGTCCCAAAAATAATTAACTTGTTACTTAGGTATTTCATTTGATTCTTGGGTTTGTTCTGATTTTTCCTTTTCATCTTATTCTCCCTATTTAGATTCAATTATATTTTTAGTGGCCCAATGTTGTAGGGATTGAAAAATATATTCCATATTAATCCCTTCGTGGCCCAATGTTGTAGGGATTGAAAAATATATTCCATATTAATCCCTTCTGATGCCGACAGATTTTTTTTGTTGACTAGAGGAGTGCTCTTATCTTTCTTAGATGGAAATTTAAAAAATTTCCTAGTATTAGAAGAGCTTCCCTTGTTGTGTTTCTTCAAATTAAACATATCATTAGACAATTATCTAGAGGGATTCCATATCCATGGAATCAATATATTAATTTTCTTTCAAAGAATTGGTAATAGGGGCTATGGATTTAGTGTTGGTTTTATCTTTGGACAATATGGCCCCTGGGTTTCCCTTTAGACTAAGCACATTTTATTTTTATTTTTAGGGTCTCTTGAAAAGTTGTTTCCAAGGTAGCTTTCTCTGTTTTTTTTTTTAAATATGGCCATGCACATGAGAAAAGTTGAAGTGTAAAATTTGGACAATATGGCCCCTGGGTTTCCCTTTAGACTAAGCACATTTTATTTTTATTTTTAGGGTCTCTTGAAAAGTTGTTTCCAAGGTAGCTTTCTCTGTTTTTTTTTTTAAATATGGCCATGCACATGAGAAAAGTTGAAGTGTAAAATTTGATTGTGACATATTTGGTAGGTTTTGAAGCCCGATGAATCCATTTAAGTAAGGAAAACAAATGTTGATTGAAATATTTGACCTTTTCATTCGTATCCATTTTTATTCTCTAACAATCTAAGACCAAGGTAGTTGGAATTTTATCTTACCTTAATTTATTAAGGAAAATAGTCTCAAATATTCTCCAACTAGTAATAGAGGCTTCATCGATGTAGTAGAACCAGGTGGTGGAATTATTCTCAAACATATAAGGGAATAAATAACATACAACATCTTCATGTCAAAAAATTTTAATCCTTATAGCCGACAAAAACTTCTTGACATGATTCTCAACCAAATCTTTTCTCTCTCGATCAAACTTGGGGAGAAAAATTTCATGGTGCTTAGGTAGGTCATTTAGTACACTGGGTATGGTGATAACATTTGGGATTAACTAAGGTTCATATGGTTGATGGTTCTGGTTGTTTCCAACCATGTCTTAAGGATTATATAGAATAAATTGTAAATTCCCTTCTACTTCATACTCACTTTCAGAGTTTCCCTCTTCTTCGTAAGTTTCTTCAGACTCACTTCAGGGTGTGAAAGGTGGAGAGTTTGGAAGGGACAAAGGAATAACACCACCACCAGTGAGAAGGAAATATTCAAGCTCAAAGTAAAAGGATTTCTCAAAGTCGTCCAGAGCTAAAGTGATATTATACTCTAGAATTTCAATGTTTGGGTTTTCTTTGTAAGTGAAAAAGTGAGAGAAGAATGGGTTTTAGCTTGGTAGGTTATATTGACTCTTAGGTAATGAATAGTCAATGGGGATTTTTTCAGTCTACTACTGTATGTTTAGAACATGCTTGGTGCATTCATGAGACTGTTTTAAAATGGTGTCAATCTCCAGAATGGTCAAGATATGAGGTTGTGGTGAAGAAAAGATAGGTTCAAACTAGGAGTGAATATGTTGAGAAGTAGTTTGAGTGGGAATGTTCACAAAATTTCATGGGTGGTTTCAAGTGCACTCAAGGTGATCTTGATGAGAATGACTAGGCTGATTTTTGCTAACAGGTAGGGATTTGAGCTTTCTTTGCAGCCATTCAATTCAATGGCCCTCCTTCTGGCATTATTTATGTTGATGGGACTAGAAGGCTCATTCAAGTAGTTAAGGGAGAATTCCTAATGGAATGTCCCAATTAGACATAATCTCATTTGTAATATCAAATCTATCTAGAATATTGGCCTGGTTGTCACTACTAAAAATATCTAAATATGAATCTGATAATCAAATGTTGTCTTATGAAATAAAACTCTAAAAAACTAAGCTAGACTAAAATAATAGTCCATTGTTCTAAGATGCATTCCTAATTTACTTTTTCCTATATTGATCAAGAGTGAACTATAAAAATAAGTGAACTTAAACATAATATTTACTACACATAATTAATTCATAGAAGTGAGGAATACAAAACTTAGCAATACAATGGGCCGATATAAATAATTGATTCACTAACTTATTATATTGTCACCGCACTTAGTATGAAAATAATGGCAACAGTACACATACAAAAATTAGTCTAGAAGTAGTTCATTTAACTAAAATCTATACATTCACAGAAATAAATAAGCATAAAATGAATACTTGCATTCATACACATTTATACCAAAATATCCAAAATGCCTCTTTTTCAAATTCACATACAATAGTAGTATTTTCCTAATACGATCTAAGTCCAAAATCCATTTCTCATTTACAGTCATGCCTTTTATAAGTATTAAATTAATGTTTACATATCGATATTCAATCATAAGTAAAAAAAAGTTTACAAAACGATACCATTTTCATTCCTATCCTCATTAGGATTACAGAACAAAAAAGATGAGAAAGGTGGAGCATTTATGAAAATTGGGATCATCATGGGTTCTTTTGCATTGAAATTTGGTCATGGTATTCCTTAGAGAGTGAATAATTGTCCATGATCTTCTTTAATTTATCTAACTTCAGCTTTTCAATATCCAATTGTCCGTCAAAAACCTGGGTCAAAACCTATTTCTTCAAATCTTATCTTGTGCATTTGAAAAAATCATGGGTCATAGTGATGATCCTGACAGGTTTCAACAGATGTTGTTCCAGGGATTATTTATTTATTTTAGTTGAATGTTGAAGATTCAATATGATAATTTCCCTATGATCCTCCACCTCATCTATCGTGATTTTGGTAGGTGTTTCTTCATCAATGGGGGGCATCAGTTGCATCCCTAATTCTTCGAGGATATCATCTGAACTATTCCATCATCGTTGGCATGATTTAGATGCTATATTTTGGACAACCTAGATATCTTCTAACAAAATCTTTCAAGTATCGAAGAATACTTGGTATTTTATCCTTTATTTTCTATAATAGCATGACATTGTAGCTTGGGTTTTTTTGTATACTCCTTGCATGTCGACAATCCCATCAAAGGCATCAATTACCTTTTGGTAGGGATTCTCTGTCGACAATCCCATCAAAGGCATCAATTACCTTTTGGTAGGGATTCTCGATTTCGGTTATTTGTTCTTCAAGTCTCAAATGCTGATCTTGATCAACCTACATATCATTTAGAATCCATAAACATTATTTATGATCAGATCTAATATTTTCATTGAGTTTTGTTACCTCTACTTTGATGACCTCTAAAGCCAGAGTCTTTTCTGAGATTTCTTTTAGAATCTCTTCAAGATTTTCCTTGGCCTGTACCAATCCATTGATATGATAGTTGTTATGTTCAAAAGTCTATTTGGTTTCATCTAGCTCAGTTTGAAAATGAGATATCTTTTTTGCATGCTCCCTCTTTGATCTATTATATTTCTTCACAAAGATTTTCCTTTCTAGATTCTAAGTATTTCACATGGGTGTCTCATTCCAACTGTGCTTTTTAATTAAATGCAACATTCATTTCATCCTTCTAGGTTTGAAATGTTATGTTGAGTTCTTATGTCTTAAGATTATAAGAAACCCTAGTATTTTTTTCAAATTATGAAGTAATCTCATCCCGTACAACTTGCATAATATTCTCAATTTCTTCCTTATGTAGTTTGTCCTCTTGCTCTTGCTAGATTTTATGAATTCCATAGAGATGTTATCCTTCTATGTTTTTAACTATGTCTCCAGTGCAATGATTTGGTTCATGATGCACTTAAATAAGTGGTAACCTCAAGGATAGATGAAACATTAAAAAATGCAAATGCATGGACAAAAGAAGTTGCTTGTATATCATTCTCCTCTTATTCGAGCCTAACTTTCCATTGAAAAACTATTCCTATAGATGACTTGGGATTAGAAGAATCTCCCCTTTTCCTTTTGTTCAAACTTTTTTCAATGATCTTAGTCCTATTATCATATTAATAGTTTCCAACTGCCACAAAAACACCTTCAAAACTCATAAATTTTTAATAAAATGTTAAATTACCTTAGATGGAAGTAAGAGGGTTATATTCCTAAGGTGAAATATTCATTATGCCCACATTCAGATTTTATGGGCTTCCTTGGGCTGCATAGGTTTAAACTAGAAGTGAATATGATGAGAATTAGTTTGAGCGGGAATGTTCGCAGAATGTGATGCAAACCCCTTGCTTCTCCCGAGGTATGATTGACCTCATGTTCTAGGATCGTTAAAGAACTAGAGTCAGATTGACAATTAGGGCCCCTGTTGGACCCCCAAAAGAGTTTACATAGACCCCTTTCTTCCTAAGGTTCAGGTTTTATGAAACCCGGGGGCTCCTGCTAAGTCCCTGTTCCTTTTTAAAATTTGAAATACAAAGGCGCTATCCCCGCTTTGCTAAGACACTTTCCTCATATGACCTCGAGCTGTGACCCATGGCTTAACTCAAGAAGAGTTGAAATTTTGGGCTTCGAGAGTTCTTACTCCACTGCACATGCTCCCTCTACAGTGCCTCTCCTTCAAATATACAGATCTCTGCCATGTGTCTCGAGGATACAATGGTTGACAATGTTTCATCCTTTGGGTCTTCAAGTGCTCTGGCTTCTACCCTCTTCTCCTTGATCATGAAAATTCCACTAGCCAAACCCCTCTCCCAGTCAACTATTTTGATTAGATTGATGTTCTGGATGGAATCCGGGATTCTAGTCTCCGAGAGACCTCCACTCCTTTTGTTTCTCTTTGTCTTGAATAACGAACCAGTGTAGCGTTGATCGGACACCACGTGTCCTCCTATTCGATGGTCAGGATGGATTGAGGCCTTCGGATCTTCCAGAATCCTGGGCTTGTTGAAATTCAATCAAACTCCTCTAAAGAACTACAACATCGAAGTGTGGGATTGAGTGACATGTGTCCCCGAAATATCCGATGATCACAAATGATTTAGTCCCTCCACGAATTTGAACTCCACCACTCTTAAATCCTGTGGAACTTCTTCACATCTAATGGTTATCAGATCACTACTGACCTCCTGAATGGATCCGTTTGCAAGCTCCTCCCGATGTCTAGACATAATATTCAATGGCCCATATTTATCCTAGTAGTCGATCCAATGACACATGTAGCTTTTCCTGCTTCACTTTGTGTTTTCCTTAGAAATGAACGATTTCTTTAAGAATTTCATGAAGGTCGGGGCCTTTGATTGTCTCCTACAGGATCGATAACTTGGGTCCCCGACTTGCATTTCTCGGGAACGCTATCCCACCTGAGATTAAATGATTTAAAACTCAATGGGGCTCAACCCTTTGAACTTTCCTCTGCAAGTCCAAATGAATTGGCTTATGTTTGCGTTGTTGAATGAGTTATTTCTCTTGATATTTATATCACTCGAACCTAAAGAGGTTTAGGCCTCCTACCTGGCTAGAAAACTTTGATTCCCTCCTCACACTCCACACTCGTCCTCTTGAGCTTATGAACTTGGAATAAGTTCACCCCTATGTGCACTCTTCACAGTCTTCATAATTTGAAGTTGTAAGGATCCTTGGCCTCTGCGCACCTTGTAGAGCCTTTGTGTACACTTGCACTACTCCTCCTAAGCTTTACATTTTATTGGATGGCCCAAAGGATCTCTCCCTTTTCCTATTTGACAATATTTTATGCCCTACTAACATGCAACGCTCATATTCCCGAGATTGTAAAGTTTGAAACACTTTACCTCTAGTGCACTCCTTACGCTCACCTTTGTGTAGACTTACACTTATCCTTAGACTGTTCAGTAAATATGGTGTTTCTTATGATCTTATGAACTTACTCAGACTTCAAAGGTTTCAGTCCCTTTTCTCCTCAAAGGGATTCTCATGCACTCCTTGAACCTGTTCAAAGCACTCCTTGCAAAGATTACACAGAATTCGGTAACTTTGGTTGTGCTTTCTTTGCACACACTTTACTCTAGAGTGTTCAGTTAATATGAGGCTCCTTCTAATTTTGTAATTGTTCTGGTGTTCCCACCTGGCACTCTCTCGTCTTGAATTCCAAACAAAATTCAAGCACACACTCCTTGCGTGGGCTTCACAGAGTTTCCAATACTTTATCGTGCACTCCTTGCCCTAGCCTAAAAGAAACCAAAACTCTCAAACAAACTCACAAAGATAGAGAAGCCTATATTCTTCCTACATATTGAAACCTATTCATACATATACAACATTCTCATAAACAAAGTAAAAACACATTCAGAAGAAAACACATAACTCATATAAAAACACACAGAACCTTATATGTAGGACAAATTGTGCTTTTCATTAATATATGAATGTATTTGCAATGTTTACAAGATCAAAGTGCAACAAATTATTTCTCCTTTCTCCTCTCTTGATCTCTCTCTACAACTCAACAACCCCTCTCCTAAATAAGTCACTTCACTAATGAAAAAATGATTACAATATTTTTCAAAAGAGGGGCTCCTCGAGCTTTCCCTCCAAGCTACCTACCTTCATTAAATTTCATTAAATGTGTGTTTACATTTTTATATCTGAGGCCAAGATCAGGATCTATACAAATCAACTCTATTAAAGGAAATTCTATCTACATCTTGTACAAAGGCCAACTCGGCTTTAATCCAGCCTTACAACAATTTATTACAATTAAATTACATTGAATTTTTAAAATTCAAGGGGAAAATGAGAGGGATAGCTCCTCTCTCCCTTATTGAATGTGTGTTGATGTGTTGTCTTACTAGCGCATGATGAGGTGGAAAGATGCTCCTACATCATAATTCTATGGTGGGTGTGAAGCTCAGTCAAGGTGAGCTTGATGACAATCACTGGGATGATTTGTGCTAACAAGAAGGACAGAATAGGTAGCAATTTGAGCTTTCTTTGCAGCCATTTAGTTTGATGGCCCTCCTTCTAGCACCATTTATGCTGACGGGCCTAAAAGGTCCATTCAAGTAGTTAAGGGATAATTTATGATGGCAGGTCCCAATTAGACCTACTCTCATTTGTAATATAATTTCCGACTAGAATATTGTCCTGGTTGTGACTACTAAAATTATCTAATTATGAATCTGAGAATCAAATGTTCTCATATGAGTTAAAAATCTAAATAACTAATCTATAATAAAATGACAATCCATTGATCTAAGATTCAATCCTAATTAATTTTTTTCTATGTTGATCAGGAGTGAACTATAAAAATAAGTGAAGTTAAACATAATATTGCTTACACAAAATTAATTCATAGAAGAAAGGAATATAAAACTTAACAATACAATGAGTTAGGTATAACTAATTGATTCACCAACTTATTATATTGTCACTACACTTAGTATGAAAATAATGGCAACAATAGTCATACAAAAATTAGTCTATATGTAGTTCATTTAACTAAAATGTATATATTCACAGAAATAAATATGAATAAAACGAATAGTCTCATTCATACACATTTATACCAAAATATCCAAAATGTATGTTTTACAAATTCACATACAATAGTAGTATTGTCTTGATACGATCAAAGTTTAAAATCCATTTCTCATTTACAGTCATGCCTATTATAAGTATTAAATGATTTTTTACATTATCTATATTCAATCATAAGTAAAAGAATAGTTTACAAAAGGAGACTCTTTGCATTCCTATCCTCATTGGGATTAGAAAACAAATAATATGAGACACTTGGAGCATTTATGAAAATTGGGATCATCATGGGTTCTTTTTCATCAACATCCGGTCTCGATATTCCACCCAGAGTGAACAATTGTCACGATATCCTTTAATTTATCTGACTTCACCTTTTCAATATCCAATTCTCCGTCAAAAAACTTGGTTGAAACCTATTGCTTCATTTTTTATGTTGTGTGTTTAAAAAAATCATGGTTCATAGTGATGATCCTGACAGGTTTCAATAGATGTTGTACTAGGGATTCTTTATTTATTTCATTTGAATGTTCAAGATTCAATCTGGTAATTTCCCTATGCTCCTTCACCTCAATTATGTTGATTTTGGTAGGTGTTTCTTCATCAATGGAGGCCATCAAATGCATCCCTAATTCTTTGAGGATATCATATGAACTATTCCATAGTCGTTGGCATGCTTTGGATGCTATATTTTGGACAACCTCGATATCTTCTAACAAAATATTTCAAGTGTCGAAGAATACTTGGTATTTTATCCTTTATTTTCTAGAATAGCACAACATTGTAGTTGGGATGTTTTTGTATACTCCTTGCATGTCGACAATATCATCAAAGGAATCACTTGAATTTTGATAGGGATTCCCAATTGTAGTTATTTTTTTTTCAAGTCTCAAATGGTCATCCTGATCGACTTGGATATCATTTAAAGGGCTTAAAGATTATTTCTTCTCATATCTAATATTTTTATTTAGTTTTTTTACCTCTACTTTGATGACTTTGAAAGCCAGAGCCTTTTCTCATATTTCTTTGAAAATCTCTTCAATATTATCCTTGGCATGTACCAATCCCTTGATATGATAGTTTTTTTGTTAAAAAATCCATTTGGTTTCATCTAGCTCAGTTTTCAAATGAGATATATTATTTGCATGCTCCCTCTTTGATCTATTCTATTTCTTCACAAATCTTTTCCTTTCTAGATTCTAAGTATCTCAAATGGGTGTCTCATTCCAACTATGCTTTTTGATTAAATTCTACATTCATTTCATCCTTCTAGACTTGCAATGCTATGTTGATTTCTTATGTCTTGAGATTATAAGAAACCCTAGTAGTTGTTTCAAATTATAAAGTAATCTAATCCCATACAACTTGCACAATATTCTCAATTTCTTCCTTATGCAGTTTGTCCTCTTCCTCTTGATAGATTTTAGGAATTACACAGAGATGTTATCCTTATATGTTTTTGACTATGTCTCCAGCTCAATGATTTGGTTTGGGATGCACTTAAGGAAGTGGTAACCTCGAGGATATATGAAAAATTCAAAAATGGAAATGCATGGAGAGAAGAAGCTGCTTGTATAGCATTCTCCTCTGTTTCAAGCCCAACTTTCCATTGAAAAACACTTCCTGTGGATAACCTAGGCTTAGAAGACTCTCCCCTTTTCCTTTTGTTCAACCTTTTTTCAATCATCTTTGTCCTGTTATCATAGCAATAGTGTCCAACTACCTCAAAAATACCTTCAAAACTCATAATTTGTGAATAAACGTTTGAATTGCCTAGGATGGCAATAAGAGGGTTGTATTCCTAAGGTGAAATATTCACCATGCCCAAATTCAACGTTGATGGGCTGCCTTGGGTATCACTCAATTATTTGTTATTCTATCATTCCAATTGTTCACCTACTAATATTTTATCTTATGCTTGAGTTGTTTCTTTTTCATTCTCTTTCCTCTAGGCCCCAACTTCTTCAGCTAGTTTTTTGGATTCTACTTCGACTGCAGATTTTTTACAAACTCTTTTTTAGTGCCTCAACTTCTTCAACTAGCCTTTTAACTTCTGCCTCAGCTTGTTTGATTTGATACTCCTCTTCAACTTATAATCTCTTTTTCTCCAATTCCTCATCTTTCTTGGATTTTTATTTCTCTTTTGCAATTAATTTAGTTTGATCTTTTTGCAAAAACATTTGAAATTGGTCTCGATGAAGCTACTTAGTTCCTTCTTGATATTATTAAATTTCGTGTCTGGACAGATTATTAGACAATTTCTGTAATACCTTTTCATAAAGCATAACTCCTTTGTAGACAATTTCTGTAATACCTTTTCATAAAGCATAACTCCTTTGAACCAATCTTCTTCAAAATCTACCACGTGTACATTGGGATGAGTAAGACCCATAGATCTAATATGACTCAATGCGAGCTCATATGGGTCATTCCTTTTTGTACTTGCAAGGCATAAAAACAAATATTGTAAGGCCTCTACTTCTTTTCTTTCATGTTTTCCATTCAATAGAGTAAAGTTTCCTATGTGTACATGAAACAAAGGCCAAGTTTTTTTACTATTGCTAATGAGAAAGTATGTAACCCATGTTCTTATGGTCTAATAAGCTATTTCTCTCATCAAAAGATGATACGGGAAAAATTATGGAAGAATATGAGGGGCTCCTATATTTCCATATAATTTGACATAAGTGTAATATTTTCCTATATATCAATCAACTATCCCTTTCATCCTAGCTTTATCTTCACTTGAAATTCTATACCTTGGGAACCCAAAAATACTAGTGTAAAGAGGGGAGAGGAAACGATCAGAAATAACATATAAATACCTCTTATAATTTATGTTCCATATCTCAAACAAATACAAATGCACATGGGGATAATCTAGGTCCCAATTCCATCGAAGATTGGAAAATGGAATTAAGGAACATATGCCATCAATTAAATAAGCTCACATATAGAAGTGTGAATTTTTCATTCCTCGTACATTTTTCGCATTGACACATATGTTGAAAGTCAATATATCCACCCAATTGAACACTTGTCCTTTATTCATAATGGTATAATCCATGGGTAACCAATCCGTTTGAAAATGTGTCAACTTCTCTTAACCATATAATCAGTTCAACATCGTTATAAACATTTTGTATGGATCTTTTAATTCATGTGTAGGGATAATATTCTTCCCTTGATTGAATGTTCTATCTTTGTATACCCATCAGTTCTTCATTAACTTGGTTAGGCCTTTGTTATTTTAAGAAAACCCCTTTAGGAACAACTCATTAAGGGAGCACATAGTCCCGTGAAGATGATATATTGTTCTAATGTCTTCCATATGAAAAGATGCTATTGGTTGTCTATATTTATTCATAATTGTGGAAGTGCTATGGTAAAGATACTTAAATAACTAGTGGGATGCTTCATTGTAAGGGAATAATGCAAGCCGTACATCTACCAAGTGAATTTCACTCTTCTAGATGTTTTGGTACACCTCGAGTTCTTCATATTTAGGATGAAAGTCTCAAGTATTGAATATATTGTATATCTCATTCTATACGAGGAATGATATGTTATGGTATGATAGGTCATATCAATTACTAAAAGTTATACTTGGAGGGAAAAAGTTTCAGGTGTAGAAGTTGAAGCATACAATGCCAAATTCTTGGATCTTCGGGTCATATGACTTGGAATAGCTTGTTATATATATCATGAAATTAACACATTAATCATTAGTTAATTGAATAATGAAAAAAATGCAATAAATTATTTTATAAGAACAAGAAACCTCTGATTATACTGAAAATCGAGCTTCCTAGGCATTACAGAGTTGGATACTACAAAGCAGAGTGGATACCCAACAAACGAATAAAATATACGATCTCAGTGAAGGTTTTATGGTCATAAGATAGGAATTTAATTACCCTAATGAAAAATTGAATGATCTGTGTACTATGACTACCTCAAAACCAGAGTATCAATGCATCATTATTGTGATTTGAAAGACCAAATTCCCAAATCCATGTATCAAAGTGAAAAGGGGAAAAAATTGAAAACAATGGTCTTAGAATTCCTTGATATTGGAGGAGGAACATTGGTAGAGTTATTTTCACTCCAATATAGAGGTATTGAAGAATATTCCATTCCTCACTTTGATTTGTGTATCAAAAGTTTAGGGGCATAGACAATTATATAAGCCTTTGAGGTTGTTTCCTTCGGAAAGAAGAAGTTAAACCTTGTTTTCATACTCCAATGCAAAAGCATCAAAGAATATTCATTTTCTAATGTTTATTTCCATGTCGAAGGTCAATGTTTGAAAAAGGTTAGGAGCGTGTTATCAGATTTTATCGATCAGAGTTCAAAATATTGGAGAAGTTTCACATCTTTGATGAGAAGGGCATCGAAGAATATTCCCTTCCTCGAGAAAATTGCTTTCTTGAGAAGATCATGGAAAATTATTCACTCTCGAAGGAATATCAGGACTAAATGCGGATGCAGAAGAACCCATGATGATCCCAATTTTCAGAAATGCTCCACCTGTCTCATATTTTTTGTTTTGTAATTCTAAGGAGGACAAGAATGGGAAGATTCGCCTTTTGTAAACTTCTTTTTACTTATGATTGAATCTAGAGAATGTAAACAATCATTGAATAGTTATAAAAGGCATGACTGTAAATGAGAAAGGGATTTTGGAATCGGATTGTATCATGATAGTTCTACTACTCTATGTGAATTTGAAAAAGAGACATTTTGAATGTTTTTCTGTAAATGTGTATGAATGATACTATTATGTTTATGCATAGACAATGACTTTTGAGAGTGAATAATTGTACATGATCTTGTCGAGATAGTGATTTTCCCAAGGAAGGAAATATTCTTTGATACCCTTCTCATCGAAGTTGTGATACTTTTCTAATATTTTCAATGTCGATCAATGAACTATGAGAACATGCTCCTAACCATTTTCAAACTTTGACCTTCAACAAGAAAATCAACATTAGAAAAAGAATGTTATTCGATTATATTGCATCGGAGTATGAACAAAAGGGCGACGTTTCTTTCTGATGAGAAAAGAAACGAAGGATTGTATAAACGTCTATTCGCCTAAACTTTTGACACACAAAACAAATCCAGAAACATAATATTCTTCGATACCTATGTATCATAGCATAGATAAATGTGTTAACATTCCTCCTCTGATACCAATGTATTCAAAGCCCATACTTTCAAATTTTCACCCCTTTTCACTCTGATACATGGATTTGGGAAATATGGGCTTTCAAATCAATTTAATGCTGCAGTGATGCTATGGTTTTGAATTGGTCATAGTACACATATCATTCCATTTGTTCGTTAGGGTAACTAAATTCCTATATTATGACCCAAAAACCATCATTGAGATCACATATTTTCTTCGTTTGTTGGATAGTCGCTCTACTTTGTAGTATCCAACTCTATAATTCCCATGAAGCTCCATTTTCAATATAATCATAGGTTTATTGTTCTTCTAAATTAATTTATTGAAATTTTTTTGTTATTCAGTTAACCAATGATTAATATGTTAATTACAGGATATAAAGAATGAGCTATGACAAGTCAGAAGACCCAAACATCTACAAATTTGGTTCCCATTTATTCTAATCTTGTTCCTTAAACTTTTTCCCTCCAAGTATAGGTTCTAGTGACTGATACGAATTATCATACCGAACAATATCATTCCCTAAGATATGATGAGATATACAAAATATTCAATACTGGAGAATTTCCTCCTGAAGATGAATACCTCGAGGTGTACTAGAACATCCAAAAGAGAGCAATTCACCTGGCAGTTGCAAGACCTCCATTACTCCCTTACAACGAAACATCCCACTAGTGCATCAAGAATTTCTACCCTAGCATTGCCATAGTTATGAATAAATGCGGATGAAAAATAACATATCTACGACTGGAAGACGTCAATAAAAGATATCATCTTCCCATGCCTATGTGATCTCTCAATGATTTGTTCCTAAATGGATTCTATCAAAATAACAAAGGACCATCCAAGTTAATGAAAAAATGGTGGGTATACAAAGATAGAACATTCAAGTAAGTGCAGAAGCTTATCCCTACCCAAGAGTTCAAGGCACCATACAAAATGTTGATAGTGACGTTGAATTGATTATATGGCGAAGAGAGGTGAACACATTTTTAGATGAATTGGTTACACATGACTTATACCATTTTTTTTTTTTTTTTGCTGGCGGAATCGACAACTGGGCCGGTCTCGTACTCGCGTGACACGGGG
>CBVK0100603244.1:0-16956 GCA_900067695.1 Picea abies | reverse complement strand
CTCTTCCGATCTCACTGGCAGTACTAAGTCCGGATCTCCTCGAAAATCCAACCTGGCATAAGCATAGTCGTCAAACATAAACATCTGTGGTTGAAGCCAATCAAAGAAAGTATCATCATACTTGATGATCGATCCAGCTACGTGCTGGGCCATAAGCTGACACCATCTCAACATCCTTGGATCCCTGGGAGCCAGTAAATTCCATTCAACCTGCAGCCTCAGTAATGGAACCCTCTCAAGGAAGAAGGACACTAGCAAAGATCCGTACCCGAATTGCTTCAGGTTGCCTTGTCTACATTTGGTCAACTGTCTTTTTACGCTACGAAGCATTGCATCTGCCTAGTTGAAAACTCGAGGTTCAGTACACTCAATAGCATACTGGAAGTAAATATGTAACACCATGTGAGGAATTCCCAGCCATCCGAGCTATGGTGAATAGGATAGTACGGAGGGTCAAATCTCGTACCCCCCAAATAGCTACTTTTCCTTTCTTTCTCTTTGCCTTGGGAACCCAATGTAAACGACAGTACTCACTCATGGGCATCCCACCACCTCTGCTACCAGTCAGGCTCACGTAGTACCCCCGCCGTGACAATCCAGTCAAAAAGTAAATGTCCTCAATATCTAAGGACAGTGTGTGGACCCCCACATGAAACACCTGCTGATTAAGATCCCACATATGCACAAGGTACTCTAATAACCTGACTTGGGTCCTCATGCCCAGGATACGAAAGTACTTCAAGAGGCCACAATTTCTCAAAGAAGAAATAGTAGGTGGATGATTTATGACAATTGCATTGTCTTCTTTGTTCTCCCTTTCGCGCCATCCAAGAACCATTTTGATAGCCAATTACTTGTATAGGAAGCACAAAGAGAAGATTAGCAACTCTATTCATTAATTGGTTCTCTTTTCATTGGGTAAATATTTAAAAAAAAATTGAGCTTTGCAGTTCTTGCAGGTGCCCTTTGTGCACAGTGTGAGAACCTCACAGGTTTTTGTGGGCTCACCTACGAGAATGACCCATTCTCGCAGGTCCCGTGTAGCCCACCTGTGAGAATGGTGGAGCGCAAGTAGGGCTCATAAAATCAACTTAAAAATGAATTTTAAACCAATGAAAATGAAAAATTAAACCATGAATGAGTAGAGGATAAAGAACCTACCTCACTGTCCCTGACGGCTCGATGAATGGATGCTCGTAACTCTTGCAATCTGATGCCGAACTTTGAGGGTAAAAGAGGGGTTTTTGAGCTCAAATAGTGAAAAGTAAAAATGATATGGTAAAAAGAGTTTTTACTCCTTTTGATTTACTTTTACTATGTCATTTGGTTTTTTATGATTATTTATCTATTAAACCCTAATCACTAATGTCCTTTTGAGTGTAACTTTTGCAGGCATAATGATTTCAATGTTCCTAAACAGGGATATAGACATATTTTTTCTTTGTCATCGCGTGTTTTGATTGTTTTTTATGGTTTTTGTATAAACCCTTGAGCGTGGTCTTTGTCCGTTCTTGTGTTCGAAAATACATGAGAACACGATCGAGCTTACTTTTATCACTTTTTCTGGCTCAATAAGGTTATACGAAAAATGAACTCCCCTGGAATCCTCTTTAAGCTCTTTTCAGACTCTCTAAACATGAAAAGATAGCCGAGCGACCTTGCTATTTTCATGCTCGATAAAGTATCTGAAGTAAGTGTCTGGTGAGAAATAATTTATCTCTTTTTCGGTCTCATCCAGACTATTTTACGAAAAAGGAACTGAGAGAGTTCTCTTTTAAGTGTTTTTCCAAACTCTATAATCATGAAAAACCTTCAAGTTTTCTATCTCTGGACTCGTTAAACAAACATTGACAGACACGTAATGGGACCGAACCACTCCTTCTTAGGGTTCGTTAAACATACTCCGAAGGACTTATCCGAAGGATAAGCTTATATCAACAAGCATATGTTATCCTCCTCAAGCTTTCGTAAAAATAAATAGGTACTCTCCAGAAATGGTGGGGGAAAATTTGGGAAAGAGATATGTTATCATATTCGTATTGATTGGCAGTAAGTGTTGCATTTGAACATGGCACCCCCTATTCATTACATTTGAAGCCAGTTTGGGAAATCCATTTGTCTCTCATTTGATTTTCTACAAGGTCATTCCCTGTGTTGTCTTTGAGTCAATGCTGCCAAATCATTGGTCGTGTCATTCATATGTTCAAGAGAAGTCCATATGAAACCTTTATTGAGTCGGCCATCTGCAGTTATCCATTCTCTCTGTGTCGACCTTCCCTGTGTCTAGTTCAATTTACATCACACTCTGTTTCACCTTCAAAATCTATTACTCATTTCGTGTCATTGATGGGGGATACATCAAGGCCCTCCTGTGACAAGTTTTGTTCCGTCGACTTCAGATCATTATCCGGAATCAATACTTAGAAATTCTTTGGTACCTTGGAGCTTGCATGCCTCAATGGCAGGTTTCCTCGCTTTTGATAGTGGGTTTACATCATTGACCCCTGATCGAAAGATTCCGTCGAATGTTCAAATTCAAATCATTCATTCACACTTGATGGATTGTACTAGAGTACCTTGGGAGTCATTGACATTAATGGTGATTTCCCTCACACTTGTTAACGGTTTCATCAATGATCGTTGATCAAGTGGTTTCTTCCATGTTCGACTTCGACACATGTAATCACATGGTTAGATTCGTACTTTGGGCAATGAGATTGAAGACCCTGGACATCATCTCTTTGTCCAGGTTGCGATGGAGTATGTATAATCTGCGGCACATAGATCCACTGTGTATGTCTCATGGCTATGTCGTCTCAATTTGAATTTTCTTGCATAGATCCACAGTGTATTCCTAGTGGCTATGCTATATTTTGACGGTATGGATCCACAGTGTATGATTGGTGGCCATGAACCATGTCTACAATGTCATCAGTCTATGATCTGAGTATGGGAATGCCTACCTTAGAATTAATATATATGATATTCTGCAGATGCTTGGTTGTTCGCAGGTTTTCGATTAGGTGTGCTCCTGGTTTCCGACACACACATGCAACTTACAAAGTCTTTCGGCTGTCACTGATTCCAACCTCATACTTTGGGGGGCATTCTGTTACCCATGATTTTGGTCGTCATGATGATGTATCGATGATGGTGTACTCAGGCTCTTCATAAGAACTTTCTCTTGAGAAAATTTACTTTCATCTCTTCCCAGAAAACTCATTTTTGAAGAAGGTTCACAGGCTACTAATATATTTGGGTGCAAGAATGACCCATTCTCGCAGGATGCTTTAAGCCAGGGTGCAAACTTCTCGCACTGTGTTGAATAGCCAGGGTGCGAACTCTTCCTAAAGCATGGAAAAAGATGAATTCTCGATGTTTCTAGAAGGGAATCTTCTAGAAGAATGGGTTGGCATTCAAATGGTTATCCTTGTACTGGATTCCTTGATATTGTGGGATCATTCTTATCCAAGTAACTATCTCATTCTCTCCTATATATTGAAGGAATTCTCATGGAAAAGGTTAAGAAAGATTCATTGGAGAATTGATGAAAGAATTGTGTGAAGGACTTAGCCTGAACAATAGCTTGGAGACTCTAGCAAGTCTATCAAGAGGATTTGATCTTATTCATACAAGGATTGAGCAAGTGTGTGTGTTGGAGACAAGAGCCATCGAAAGGAAGCTTGCAACATCAAGGCGATCATGTTGTAATCTTTACTTTCAATCAATATGATACAGTGGCATGTCCCTTTCCCATAAAGCTATTCTCACTTTATTGTGTAATTCCTTAATCATACACATAAGTTGACTGTTGAATATATTTTTCTATCTTCACTTTGGTTGGTTTGTGTTGTCTTGGTATTGACCTCATGAGAGCACCGGAGTGAAGCGGGAGCAACAGAGACCCTAGGAAGTGATATTAAGGTATTTTACTTATTCCTTCCTACTAGCTAATTCAATGGTTAAAACTTAGGGAAAGAGTCATGTCTTGTCCTGTTTTGTTCTAGATCCAGGTGGATCTAGGGAGATCTGTTAGTGTCCGCACCTACCAATTAGTCCGATAACAACAAGATACTGGAGGCAGTCCCACCTAGTGTTATTTCCTTGATCTCTGTCAAGAAATGCAGGAAGTTCATCTCTCAGATGGGAAAGTTTGTCTTCTTCGTGATTGACTCTCACAATGAGCGAAAGATCCCAGCCACATCCAGGGTCTCCGCAGTTGAACTCTCCACATAGCAGAAGCAAGTGGATAAGGTCGTGGAAGCATACTCAGATATATTCTCCTCACCTACCGGGGTACCTCTGCACTATCAAGTCAAGCACCCCATTGTTCTGACCCCAGACACACCACTACCCAATGGGCCAGTATACCTCCGCTCTTTGTAAGAGAATGAGGAGATCAAGAGGAAGATCCAATAACTTCTCCACAAGGGGCACATTCGTCGCAGCTCATCACCTTGCGAGAGCCCAATCATGTTGGTATAGAAGAAAGATGGAACATGGTGACTCTGCATTGATTACCAGGCCCTGAATAAAATCACAATCACAATCAGAAACTGGTACCCGATTCCACAAATCGATGACCTCCTTAATAATCTCACGAGGGAGGGCCAAATACTTCAGTAAGATTGATCTAAAGTTTGGCTATGGCCAAGTCCTAATAGAACATAAAAATGTATGGAAGACTACCTTCAAGTCAAAGGAAGTTATTCTCGAATGGTTTGTCATTCCCTTTGTGCAAGATACCAGATATATAAAATATGCAAAACATAAATAAAATGCTAGAAATGGTAGAATAATAGTAAAATATCCAGCATAATCTCCACAATAACACATAAATGATATAAGAACAACGATAGAAATAACACTTTGATTCAGAAAGCAATGTTCACAGGCCTCTTCGAGGGGGCAACCTCCAATCGAGCAGCACTCTGTTACAATAATCTCCAAGCTAGGGTTTTCATACCCTCGACCCTTATTTATACAAAATGTCTATCAAGAGAAGCATCTAGAGGAAGATCCTTCTAGAAGCGGAAGCTTCTATTATGTCTTCTTACATCCACCTTATTCTATTTTATTGAAAGGCCTTATTAATATTGACCTTTATTACATCTGAATATATTAATCTACCTATGTGCGGGTTAGGACCCTAACATGTCTACCCCCTTAAAAACAACCTTGTCCTCAAGGCTTGAGATGAGGAAACTACTGCAGAATGGTAGCTGGTTCCCAAGTGGCATCTGCTGGATTCGTATCTTTCCACTGGACTAGCACTTCCTTGATGGTTCGCTGACACAGGCGACGCTCACGCTGGTCCAAAATTGCTTCTGGTTGTAGCCAAATGGATCCTTCTTAAGCTAACTTAGGAAGGTTGGTTTGAATTTGGCACTGAGTTCCAATCACCTTCTTTAAGCATGAAACATGGAAAACTGGATGTAGCTTCAATTGATTGGGCAGAGCTAACTGATATGTGACTTGTCCCAAATGTTTGAGAATTGTATAAGGACCATAAAATTTGGGCGCTAGCTTCTGACAATGCTTGGCCTTGAGGGAAGTTTGCTTGTATGGTTGCAGTCACAGAAACACCTGATCCCCTTCTGCAAATTGACGTTCAGAGCGACCTTGATCTGCTTGTTGCTTCATGTGATTTTGTGCCATGACCAAGTTCTCTTTAAGGGTATGAAGAATATCCTCTCGAACTGTAAGTGTTTGGTCAACCACCTGGACCTTCGAGGTACCCGGTAATTATGAGAGAATTGAAGGTGGATTCTGTCCATATACTGCTTCAAAAGGAGTCATGCGAGTAGTTGTATGGTAGGAAGTGTTGTACCACCATTCAGCTAGAGGTAGCCATTGAACCCATTGATGTTGTTTTTCAGAAGAAAAACACCTCAGATATGTTTCCAAACACTTGTTGACAACTTCCATTTGACCATCAGTCTGGGGATGAGTTGTGCTGAGATGCAATTGGGTGCCCTAGAGCTTAAGCAGTTCTTGCCAAAAATTACTCTTGAAAGTTGGGTCACGATAAAAAACAATAGAATGCAGCATGCCATGAAGCTTGAAGACCTGGTCCATGAAAATTTGAGCCACTGTGGATGCAGTAAATGGGTGTTGAAGAGTGCATAAATGAGAATACTTGGAAAGGCAATCCACAACCACCATTATGACTGATTTATTCCTTGATTTGTGTAAGCCAGTAATAAAGTCCATAGAGATATCCTTCCAAATAGCCGGTGGAATTGAAAGCATTTGTAGTGTGCCTGGATATTTGACTATTTCTCCCTTGTTGCATTGACACACCTCACATTCAGCTACAAAATTATGGATGTCCTGCTTCATACCATCCTAGAAAAAGGAACGTTTGACTCTGTCATATGTTTTGGTGAACCCTGATGAAGCTCAGAAAGCACCATGGATTTAAGCTTTGATTTTTTACTTAAATACAAACGACCTTTGTATCGAAGCTCATCTTGTAGCCAAGAGTACCCTGGGGGAGCCAGAGCCTTGTTCTGTAATTGTTGGATTAGATGCAAACTTTTGGGGTCTTGAAGCCATTCTTGTCACACAACTTGGAGCCAATCGGGTAAAATAAAGGAAAGAGAAAAAAGGGATCCTTCTTCTTCATATTTTCGGGATAGTCCATCCGCCACTACATTGTCTTTGCCCTTCTTGTAAATGATCTCATAATCATAAACAAAGAGCTTAGTCACCCATTTTTGTTTCTCTTGGGAGGAAATGCGTTGTTCCAGAAAGTACTTGAGGCTTTGATGGTCAATCTCGATTTGGAAGCGTTTCCCCAAGAGATAAGGGTGCCACAACTCAATGGCATGTAGAATAGCCAACATTTCCTTTTCATAAATGGGTTTTCCTAGATTCCTTTCAGATAGTTGCTTGCTGGTGAAGGCCAAAGGTCGACCCTCTTGCATAAGGATAGCATCGATTCCTTTCCCTGAGGCATCACATTCCAACACAAAGGTCTTTGTGAAATCAGAAAGGGCCAGAACTGGAGTGGTGCACATGGCCATATTCAAGGTTTGAAAATCTTGAGCAACGAATGGAGTCCAAGTGAAAGAGTTCTTTTGAGGAGAGCAGTGAGTGGTGCTACAATCTTTCCATAGTTATTAACAAAATTGCGATAATACCCTGCTAAGCCCAGAAATCCACGCAAGATTTCGAGAGTCTTTGGGTGCAGCCAATCTTGCATAGCTTCAATCTTTTTCGGATCCACACTGACGCCATCCTTTCCCACCAGATGACCCAAGTATTCTACTTCTGAGGCACCAAAAGCACATTTAGACTATTTTAGGAAAAGTTGGTGCTGGGAGAGGAGATGGAGAACTTGATTCACATGAGTAAGATGGTCGGTCTAGGTTTTTCTATAGATGAGGATATCATCAAAGAAAACTAAGACAAAATGATGGAGAAAGGGACAAAAGACATGATTCATGAGGTTTGGAAGGTGGAGGGAGCATTACACAAGCCAAAGGGCATGACCAAAAACTCATAGTGGCCCTCATGAGTGCGAAAGGCTATCTTGGGAATGTCTGCGTCTTTCATACGTATTTGGTGATAACCCGAGTGAAGATCAAGTTTAGTAAAGAATTGGGCACCACTCAATTCATCCAGGAGGTCATCAATGACTAGAATGGGAAATTTGTCTTTAATGGTCAGTTTGTTGAGGGCACAAAAGTCAGGACACATTCTCCAAGAACCTTCTTTCTTCAGGAGCATGACTACAGGAGAGGAGTAAGGGCTCATACTAGGGTATATAACGCCTACATTAAGGAGTTTCTGGACCATTTTTTCAATTTTATTTTTTTGTGAGAAGGGGTGGCAATATGGACGGATATTGGGAGGAAGGCTTCCAAGTACAAGGGGAATGGAATGATCATGAACACCGTGGGAAGGAGGGAGGCCTTGGGGAGTGGAAAATACCATTTGATGTTTAGAAAGGAGATCTTGGAGGTCATGCGACACCACGGGTGTTTCTGTTACTTGAATGGCATGGAGTTGGGAAATGACACCAAAATGACCTTTTTTGAGCAGCTTTTCCATGCGATGGGAACTAATGACCTCAGGTGAACTAGCAATGATGCCCTGGAATTTATATTGGTGGCCTTCCTGGTCAAATTGCATGGTTAATGCCTTAAAATCCATGAGAATGGGACCCAAAGTTCTTAGCCAGTCGACACCCAACACAATGTCACAACCACCCATGTCGATAGCAAACATATGGGATTTTAGGTGGTAGTCATCGATTTGGAGACGCACATTTTCACAACACCCTCCACATTTCATGAAACCACCATTGGCAATCATGATTTGGAAATTATTGACAACATGGATGTAGCAATGAGTTTCTTGGGCAATGTGGCGATGATTAAAATTATGGGTGCTTCCACTATCAACCAGAATGATGACCTTCTGATGCTTGATGTAACCGATTAACTTGAGGGTTTAGGGAGCGGAAAAACTAGTGAGAGCATTGAGGGAAATGATGGGTTCTACTTCGAGAGGGTCTGAGGGAGGGGTTATGTCAGTGATTTCAGGTGATACCACTTGCAAGATACCAGATATATAAAATATGTAGAACATCAATAAAATGATAGAAATGGCAGAATAACAGTAAAATATCCAACATAATCTCCACAATAACACATAAATGATATAAGAACAACAATAGAAATAACACTTTGATTCAAAAAGTAATGTTCACAGGCCTCTTCGAGGGGGAAACCTCCAATCGAGCAGTGCTCTGTTACAATAATCTCCAAGATAGGGTTTTCATACCCTCGACCCTTATTTATACAAAATGTCTATCAAGAGAGAAGCATCTAGAGGAAGATCCTTCTAGAAGCGGAAGCTTCTATTAGGTCTTCTTACATCCACCTTGTTCTATTTTATTGAAAGGCCTTATTAATATTGACCTTTATTACATCCGAATATATTAATCTACCTATGTGTGGGTTAGGACCCTAACACTTTGGCTTGACAAGTTCTCCAACCACTTTCATGAGGATGATGGATGATATCCTGTGACCATTCACCAATACTTTTGTAGTGGTGTATCTGGATGACATTCTCATTTACAACAAGACTTGGGCAGAACACTTGCAGCATATTCAACAAGTTTTGCACACCCTGCGGCAACACAAGCTATACACTAACTTGGAAAAATTCTCCTTTGACATGGACAGGGTCCATTACCTGGGCTACATCGTTGATCAACATGGTGTACATGTGGATCTAGCCAAGATCCAAGTCATCTATGACTAGCCATCCCCAACCATACTCACTGACCTTCAGAGCTTCTTGGGCCTTGTCAATTTCTACCGCAGGTTCATGTTGGGATTCTCCCATATTACATGGGCCCTTAGCTAAGTAACCAAGGGTGGTGGTAAGGTGAAATTTGTTTGGGGTCGATCCCAACAACAAGAATTCGATGATTTGAAGCAACGCTTGTGCTCAACCCCAATACTTTCACTACCAAACTCACAACAACCCTTTAAGATCGAGACAGATGCTTCAGACTATGATGTGGGCATCGTTCTCACTCAGCACGACCACCCTATGGCCTATCATAGTGAGACAATATCAGATGTTGTCTGTAACTACCCCACTTATGAAAAATAAATGTACTCCATTATGCAAGCCTGTCGCCAATGGAGACATTATATTTTTGGGAAGGAGATAGTCATCCACACTGATCATAAGCCACTGTATTTCATGCAGATACAAGACACATTGTAGAATGACCGCCATTAGAAGTGGTCCACATACTTGCAACAATTGCACCTCAACATCAAGTATAAAATAGAAAGCGCCGACCATGTCACTTATTTCCTCAGTAGACCTCCAATCACAACACTTTCCACAGTTCTAGACTCTTGCGACCATGAGACCTCTGGATGGCCCCAACTCTATGAGACAGACCCAGACTTCATCACCACCTACCAAATGTTGGGTGCAAAAGAAGTTGTCACTAATTTTCATCTTCAAGATAGGATGATGTGTTGTTTGGGCCATATCTGCATTCCATCAAGCAAGAAGGAAAAGATGATCTGGGAATCTCACTACAATTGGTTGGAAAGACACTTCATTGTTGATAAGATAGTGGCAATGCTGCAGAAACATTTCTACTGGTTGAAACTTCGACAAGAGGTCAACAAGTAGATCAGGTCTTGCACTGGCTACAATATTTCCAAATTGACCACTAAGAAATAGGGCCTGTACACCCCTCTTCCTACTCTTGACAGGCCATGGGAATCCATCTCCATGGACTACATTTCGGGCTTCCCGTCCACCAAGCAGGGAAATGACTATGTTTTTGTGGTTGTTGATCAATTTTCTAAGATGGCGATTCTGGTCACCTGGAAGAAGAACATCACATCATAGGTCACTTACAAGTTCTTCTTTGAACGAATCTGAGTACATTTTGGAATCCCACAAACCATTGTCTCAGATCGGGACAATCATTTTCTCAACACATTTTGCTCGAATCTCTGGTCATTATTGGACACCAAGCTCAACAAACACATGACCTTCCACCCTCAGACAGATGTCCAAACCGAGGTCATAAATCGAATGATCATGCATATCCTATGCATGTATAATTCCAAGAACACTCACACATGGGATGAGAGTCTTCCCTATGTCCAACATAGCTACAACCGAGCCTTGCATAGCTCAACTGACCACAACCCCTTTCAGGTGGGGTTTGGATTCCAACCATTGGGTCTCATAAATGTTGCACTACCCCTTGCATTCACCTCGACTGACTCATCTCCTACTCCAACTGAAGTTGACAAATCCACCCGGTTCATTGAATGGATCCATTACATCCACCAACAAGTATAGGATATCCTAGAGAATTCCAATGACAAGTACAAGCAACGCCATGATCAACACCGGGTACCACATAATTTTCAGGTGGGAAACAAAGTTTAGTTGCATTTGTAGAAAGAACGCCTTACCAGACCCAATTATAAGTTTCTCCCACTTTGTTATGGGTCGTACACCATCACCAAGGTTGTGGGTGATAATTCTTTTTAGATCAACATTCCTCCTTTCCTTGGCTTGAACCCAGTGTTCAACGTGGATCTCCTTCGACCTTATTTCCCACCATTATTGGACACCTCAGGGATAGCAGAACAACTGACACCAACAGAGCTCAACCCTAACTACATACAACAATAATTCAATGATCATATTATGGAAAAACAAGTCAAGGGCACTTGCCAACAAAGGATCCAATTTTATCGAGTTGTCAAAGCAGGGCAACTCCTGCACCAAGGCAAGTGGCTCACCTGGGGCCAAATTCAATAGAAATTTCCTCATCTAATGGGGGCACTCAATGCAATGGAGATCATTAATTCCTAAGGGGGGTGTTGGTGTAGGGGCAAACCCAGGGTTCAACACTCAAGAGCACACCAACAAATCCCTAACTACCGGCTCTTTCAGAAACACCTGAAAAGTAGATGAAGTCTCACCTGAGGTAGAGGTAGGGGTTGTTGCAAGACTCAGGTGTCTGCAACCTTAGCTGGGACACAGATATGTGATTATCTTTATTACAACACACTTAGTAGCAGTTATTCCTTAGCATACATTCATTAATATACTTCGCAGAAGGAACAAAGAATCGCAGTGAATACTTATACTAAGAATGATTCAATACTTATCCACAAAAATATAGGTTAGATTCAACATATCAAGCACTAAGCATCTCATATCTCAGATCTAATGTTCATTCATTCATCAACAACATAGAGCATAACTAGGTCTACTTAATCACATCAAGTACTTAGCCAAGAAAGAGATAAATACATAAGAACGAAGCATAAAGCACTATACACACAGTTACCATGGTTCACCCCCACCTTGGGGCTACGTCGACAAAGTCTTCTTTATATTATCTTGGTGAAGCAGTTACAACACAGAGCTCTAATTTCCCTTAATTTGCACAGGATAGAAGATCTGTGCAACTCGCTAGATTCTTCTTCCTTGCTCTTCAACATCAGACTGTAACAACTTGCACTTAGCTCTCCAATCTCATGCACAAAGCACTCTAAGATACATCCGATCACACAAATCCAATTACTAGCACTAAGATTTTGTTCATACATCACATAGATGTACTACATTACTATCTCCCCTTATCTTACTATCGACATTGCCTATTTATATATTACAAAATGGGCCTAAACGTGGGTAAACCCACATGCCAACATCCCTTTCTCGTTACATCAACCCAAAACCCTAAAATGGACCACAAAATAGGTCTTGCTTCCTTATTTTCTGCTTTGCATTGCGCTCCTTCCTTGGAAAGCTGTCGTAGTCCCAAAAGTAGTCAAGTATGACCAAGTAATCTTAAACTTGGTCAAGGGCCAACAGGCCCCCAACACTCACCTGTGACTCGTCCCGAGTCACTCAGGTCTGACCAATTCCGCTTCGAATGCCTCGATCTTGGCTCGAGCGGCTTCGACCTACTGCAGTGCGACAACCTCTTGTTCAGTAAATTCCTGTATTATTGTGTCATTGAGTGGTCCTTTCAAGCGTTGTTCTATAGTGATGACACCCTGTTCGAGTTCAGTTCCTTGAATTTCAAGTTCAGCGAACAGTTGGCATGCCTTCTCTTGGAGTGGTTGTAGTAGTTGAGAGACGTCCATTAATTTACTTTGCAGTGTGTGTACTCATTGTTGGGTTGTGCATTGCTCTGTGAACCTCTTCATTCTTTTGAGTGGGGTCACGGACTTCAGCTGTGCTTGTATCACATCTGCATGCTGCTTTGCTTCATAGAGTTGTGCCTCCAATGTCTGCAATTCTGGATTCTCTGCAAGGGTTTCATAGGTCTGGGCACTTTTGGTGCTTAGTTGCCTACAATCCGAAGTCAAAGTTTTTAATCGGTCGGCTGCGCTTCGAGCAGTGGCCTCTCTTAGATCTCTTATCTCTTGGGGTGTCTTAGGCATGGTGCAAAGCTCCAGATCCATGATGCGTTGTTGAAGTTGCTGGATTACTGCTTCTAGTTGGGTCACCTTCTGTGGAAGACGATGTTCCACCTTCACTTCTATGATCATCACAAAGCACAGTGCTTTGTGAACTCTTTCCTGTACTTCAAGTTGCTCTGCTAGAAATTGGTCCTTGCTCTATTGTAACTGGGCTTTTTCCTCCTCCCATTTGGCTTGTAAGTCAAGATTCTCCTATTATGCCTTCCTCCGTTGTTCTCCATGTGCGCTCTATGCTTGAACCAAATCCTGGGTGGCTTTCACTATGTCTTCTTTAGCTCGTCGAAGGCGAGATTCAAATTTCTCGGTGATCTGGCGTAATTGTGTGGGCTCATCGCCTGTTCCTGATATTTCCATTGTTAACGATGCCATAGAAACTGCTTGGCTAGACTGAAGTGCCTGTTGTGCTTCTTTGAATTCATGTGTGATTCGACGGAATAGTTCCTCCTGCTTTGCTTCTTGCTTTTCCGCGAGCTCTAATCAAACATCATTCAGTGCAACAATTAATAATTCAAAATCATCCGGGGTAAGCGTAGTCTTAAGCATGGTCCGGGTGGCCTTAGTTTTCTTTATGGATGAGGGCCTCGGTTTCGTTCTGGTAATATCCAACCGTCTAGTGGTAACCCATAACTACTTTTCGATTCATTCAGAGCGGCGGTTGAACAAGTATATCAGTTCCAATGGCTATATTGCTTTGTCATGGCGAAGTATTCTATGTCGTTGTTCTGATATCTTGGCGAAGCTCCAATTCTGCAATTCTTCTTGCTACGAAGTGTCCTCTAGAACCTCTTGTATCCTTATAGTATTAGCCCTTTTCTTTCTTAACTTCCTAGCCTTATTCCCAGTGATTTTCGTCTCAGTAATTCTTTTAGCATTCTGATGTTTATCTTCTATGGTCTTAGTTACTTCATGCTGTGGAAAATATTTCTTAGGGTTCCTTGATAATACTTCTTCTGTATCAAAAATAGGTAACTTAATCTTCTGCGGATCCTCAAGTGTTCTCTTAGCTTCGACATCAGAGGTACTAATATTAAATATCTGCGATCTTCTCTTCTGTTCTTCAATCAAGTGTGCAATCCTTCTGGTCATAAAGTCTTTTAAATATTGCTTCTTCTGTTCCAAAACTTTCTCTTCTTCTCTTCATCTGGCCTGTTCTCTATACATCCAGGGTTTTCCTATGAGCATGGTAAACAGGGTGTTGTCTTCAACAAATTTAATGATCTCAAAGTCTTCCTCTATCGAATTTCCATTGATAGTCATAGGTATCCGGGTGAGCCTTCAACATAGGTTTACTAGATTTCCTCTAAAGAAACTTGTTCCTCCTAGGGAAGGGATCATGGAAGGCTTCCCTATAGCTTCCCAAGTTCTTTTTGGCATAATGTTCACTTGCACTTCTTCATTAAGAGTACAATCAATGTCAAAGTTGCTGGAAAATGTTTAACATGTAGCATATGCTGGTCATTGATGGCAAGTACAACAATGAAGATGGCATGAGTACAGGAAGAATGTAATAGACGGGCACCGGAAGTATTTTGGGAAGAAGCTGCAGAGCAACCTCGATAAGATTAGAAGAGATAGTGCAAAGGATGTTTGGTATGTTTTACAGGCAGTGTAAGCTTGTCATTGATGGCAAGTACATCAGTGATGATGGCTTGAGTATAACAGAGATGATCAGTAGCACAGTGATATTTAGGAAGACCAGCAATGCAACAATTTTCTAAACGCAACAATCCTCAGTCGTCAAATCGAGGATTGATCTAAAATATTGATCAGGCATGATGAAGTCCCGTAAAGTTTGAGAAGCACTACTGATCGTTGTATCCCATCCAAAATTCCTGATAGAACAAGGGTCGTCAGATCTGAATTTAGACAAGAAGAGCGCACTGAAGAGGAGAACAGATCTCAGGCATTCAATCCAAGCACGAGATCCGACCATCATTGGATCAAGAAAAACCTGCACGCTCTCTAAAGTACAAGGAGAAGTGGGCGTATAAAATCCCGGAAAAAGGAGGACCGTCCATCATCAGGCAGGACACGTGGGGAAAGATCATCAGTTCGCTGACTGGAGAGTCAAAGGAACGATGTTCCCTAACCTCTTGAAATCGCGATATGCGAAATCATGATTCAATCTGAGCCATCAGATTAAAGTTGAATCTGGACCATTGATTCCAGTCCATGTCGGAGTTTCGAGGATCGAGACTTGGAGATGTCAAGTAATATCATCCACAGGAATCCCGATTTCGCGATATGCAAAATCATGACTTAATCGCAGCCATTGAATCAAGATCAAATCTGGACCGTTGATCCAACTCCATATCGGAGTTTCGCGAATCGCGACACGGAGAGACAAGAAAACAATGCAACAATAATGCCGAAATCGCGATATGCGAAATCACAATTTAATCGCAGCCATTGAATCAAGATTGAATCTGGACTGTTGATCCAAGTCCATTTTGGGGTTTTGAGGATCGAGTGTTGGATATGTCAAAGAGTATTAAAATCAAGAATCCCGATATCGTGATATGTGAAATCACGATGTAATTGCAACCGTCGGATCAAGATGTGATCTGGACCGTTGATTCGACTTCTTTACAGAGTTTCGTGGATCGGGACTTTGAAGTGACAAAAACACTGAACATCAAGCATGTCAGAATCGCAAAATGCGAAATCGTGAAATGATCTGAACCATCAGATCAAGTGTTGATCAGGACCGTTGATCCCATGCCATTTCGGGGTTTCAGGGATCGCGACTTGGAGAGGCAAGAACTCAATGCAACCAGAGTGCCGAAATCGTGATATGCGAAATCGCGATTCAATCGCAACCATTGAATCAATATTAGATCTAGACCATCTAATCATAGGACATGTGGCAAGCGATCGAAATTTTGCTGACTTGAGGTCAATGGAGCATAGTGTTGAAACTCACGAGATGCGAAATCACCTTATGCATAAGGCTGTGGTCACAACCCTTGGTCTCATCAACGAGAGATGGAGGAAAGAGCTAGAGCAACCAAGCTCGTTTTTGGGGATAGCGACTGGGGATGTTGAGACACATGGTCACACGAATGCCGAATTTCTGAATGTCGAAATGCCGAAATAAATGAAATATCCCATGGAATCAATCAAACAATGCAGGTGAATTTGAACAAGATCGGAGGGCTACTGTAGCTCGACACAATGTAACTGCCAGAAACTACTGATGGTTTTTTCCAGAGGACTCGAAGACACTTCGGTGTGATCACCAGAGGAGATGAAGAGTCTCTAAGCTTCACCCAGTGAAGAAAGATGATTCTTAGAGGGATTGATAGCTGGATGAGGATTGGAACCTGTAACTGAAACATAAAGGATAAGCTTGACTTCGCTAGAGAAGACAAAGAGTCTCAACTGCCAGAGAGGCCGAGGAATCTCAGCATAACACCTAGTGATGTTGAACGTGTGGGAAAACCACCAGAGAAGCTGAAGAGTTACCATGATGATTAGGTAGAGCACTCGAGAGGTGGAGGATATCGACGCGGTGTGAGTATGCAGAGGGATTGTGCACATTGCATGCACAAGGTGCACTGAAGCTATAAGTACACGGTACAAAGAAGAGATGGGTATGTTGTTGTTGTTGGAGTTGTTGTGGTTGTTGTTGTTGAAGGTGATTCATGTGTGAAGAAGGAGGAGAGTGCAGCAGCTAAATCAAATAGAAGAGGATCTATGCAGTGAATGGACATGGCGCACAGAGAATAAAAAGCAGAAGAACAGACAACACAAGTCATGTGTGCAGGAAGGCAATGAGGCAGACAGAGCAATGAAATGTAGCAGAACAGTGATGAGTCTGGTAAGCCATTGTTGAACATTATATCACTGTAATAAGTTTCAGTAGCAAAGATTTATATTTCAGGGTGGAAGGGAGGTGCTAGGGAGGACTGTTTTCCTCATAGGTTTAGGTGGGTGCTTGAACACAGGG
>CBVK0100603243.1:0-16956 GCA_900067695.1 Picea abies | reverse complement strand
TGTATGAATCCCTCAACCGCGGGTTTATGCGCGTAACGACAGATCTCTGTGGCTTAAAGACGCTGGAATACGTCTCTACCCTGGAAAAAAAAATACCCACAATTTCTGCCAAGGAAAGTGCTCTGATACCACTTGCAAGATACCAGATATATAAAATATGCAGAACAGGAACGAAATGCTAGAAATAACAGAATAACAGTAAAATATCTAGAATAATCTTCACAATACACAGAAATGATATACGAAATAGCAACAGAAATAACACTTGAACAGAAATAGCACTTGATTCAGATAGCAATGTTCACAGGCCTCTTCGAGGGGGCAACCTCCAATCGAGCAGCGCTCTGTTACAATAATATCCAAGCTAGGGTTGTCATACCCTCGACTCCTATTTATTAAAAAGAAGCATCTAGAGGAAGATCCTTCTAGAAGCGGAAGCTTCTATTAGGTCTTCTTACATCCGCCTTATTCTATTTTATTGAGAGGTCTTATTAATATTGACCTTTATTACATCTGAATACATTAATCTACCTATGTGCGGGTTAGGACCTTAACAGAATCTAACCATGTGAATAGATGTTCTGATGTCAAACATGGCAGAAACCACTTGATTACCGGTCAATGAGGTAAACTGTTAACAAGCGCGAGGGAAATCACCATTAATGTCAATGATTCCCAAGGTACTCTAGTAAATTCTAACGAATGTGAATGGATGAGATGAATTTGAACATCCATGGAATCATTCGATCAGAGGTCAATGATGTAAACCCACTGTTGAATGTGAGGAGGCCTGCCATTGAGGCATGCAAGTCCCAAAGTACTAACTGGTTTCTAAGTCTGATTCCTGGATAATGTGTTGAAGTCTATAGGAATAGGCTCATCGAAGGAGGGCCTTGATGTATCCCCCATCAACGACACGAAACAGACATAGAGATGTAATTGGTAGATCAAATGAACATGGACTGACACGGGTATTGAGACAAGATATTTGTGATGGTTGACTCTTGAGGTGGATACTTCCCTTGAACACTGAGGCACAACAGCAGAAACATGACATGGACCAAAACTTGATGATATAGTGGATGTTGTGACTTAAGTCAGGTGATCCAAAGGAGTGAAATAAACTCAAAGAATTGGCTCAGTGCAGAGGTTCAGCGGATTTAATACGTGCAAAAACAAAGTGCCGTGTTCAAGGGTGACTCTAAGAGTTACTTTGTAATGTCCTAAAAAAGAAACTCCTTGGCTTGCTTCTTTCAATTTTTCCCCCATCCAAATAGATGAGTACCTCTTTTTAATTTAACGAGCTCGAGGAGGATAATACATGATCGATAAAACTCACCTTTGGTAAGTTCCTCTTCCTTTGTTTAACGAACTGGAAGAAGTAAGGGTTTGGTCTCGTGCGGGCTTGTCGATGTTTGTTTTAGTGAGTCCACAGACAGAAAACTCAAAGGTTTTTTATGATTATAGAGTCTGGAAAAACACTTAAAAGAGAACTCTCTCAGTTCCTTTTTTGTAAAGTAGTCCGACGAGACCGAAAAAGAGATAAACTATTGCTCAACAGATGTTTTCTTCAAATACTTTAACGAGTGTGAAGAGAACAAGGTCGCTCAGTAATCTTTTCATGTTTAGAGAGTCTGAAAAGAACTTAAAGATGACTCCAATGTTGTCCTTTTTCGTAATGTTAGTCTCATGAGGCCGAAAAAGAGATAAATTATCACTCGAAAGAAGCCCTTTCAAACCTTTTAATGAGTGGGAAAGGAAGCAAGATCACTCGACAATCTTTTCATGTTTAGAGAGTCTGAAAAGATCTTAAAGGAGACTCTAGGGGGTTCCTTTTTCATGTATCCATACAGATTCGAAAAAGAGATAAAAGTCTACCCAGATGCATTCTCATGTATTTTCAAGCACGATAAAGAACAAAGACTAAGCTCGATATGCCCCCAGCTTGAAATCTAGTGGCTTAACTCTAGAATGATCAGCAAAGGCTGGAGACATGCCCTCCAAACTTCGATTCATTCACCGGTGCTGAGGTCGTCACCAATTTCTCTAGTAGATGAGAAAAAGGAGAAGGGTGGATGAAAAGAAGGTTCAAGAGATGTGACTATTTCATTTTTTAACGAGCTTGACATAGGAAAAGAACTATGCTCAGGACCTCTGTTTCATTTTTTAACGAGCTTCTGTTGAAGGAAAATCTCCCTGCAGACAGGTAGATCTCCTCAAAGAGCTAGACTCTTAACTCTAAGATAGAAAGTGCTTATCATGGTCACTGACTTCCTTTTAGATCTAGGTGGACTAGTGTGTGAGGAGGAAGGAGAAAAGAAGTACCTTTTACCGGTGTTTGTCCTTGCACGCTCTAAGTTGAGCTCCAATCTTTCACTCCTCGATAAGCTCTGTAGACAAACAAAGTACGACCACTTCCTACTCTATCAAGATTAGTCCAAAATAGGTCTATCTACTAAAGAGACAAATTCATGTGATATTGAACATGAATTAGAAAGAAACAGGCCAAGCAAATTATATTAATGAGGACAAAACATTTCTTACAACCGTAGATGGATTGCAGCAGTTTCATCAAGTCCTCCTTATCTAACCCTTGCTCAAAATATCCACGATCCGAATGATGATAGATTCACCGATTTATCCCTATGATATCATATGTCTCTTGCTCCCAAATTATCTCTGTTCCAGCACCACTTATAAGATCATAAGTTTGGTTTGATTCTCTCTTTCCAGTCCCCTTTCACCATTAGAAAGCTTGCTTATATAGCCTTGGAGAGGCTTTAACCACTTGAGATATCCTTGGGGAAGTTGAGGATTTACCTCCTTCAGTTGAGGATCTACCCTAAGATCATGGCTGGACTAGGGATTCGAATCCAACTGCCTTCCAAGAATGAAAATATCCTTCCCCCATTCATCTCAACAACTCAACTGCTGCCCAGAATAGGTAGCGCTCCCTCAAAAGGGCCATCAAAGTGCTACAATGCTCCCAAATAGGATTAAGGGGGATGCCAACACTCCTAAAGACACCAATGCTCCCTCAAAAGGGCCAAAGGAGCTTTATAACACTCCTAGACAGTGTAAGGGGGAGCGCCAGCGCTCCCAGAAGAGGTATAGGGGAGCACTCTCCTTTAAAAGCTTAGTTTTTTTAGTGTTTTTAGATGGAAAACGGTTCATGAGCCTGCTGACTCATTTCTCCTCTTCCAAATCAAATGTTTGAGGTGTTTCAAGTGTCTTTCTCATGTTGTTATAGGCACGACATAGGCATCATGGTAGTATGCTTCCCTGACACTTGCGACATTTGTGAGCAAAATGCGACACTTGCGACACTTGTAATGACAACACTATCGAAGTGAGTAATTTTGACGTGTAACACATACCTTAGGAGCGGATGGAAAATATATTCACTTATTCCATGCCTAAACAATATTGCAGCATCTCAAGGAACTCAAAAATGTTGCTCCGTTAGGCTTTTGTTCCCTTAGGAGCAATTGGCCAAGAGTCCCCGAAATGGTTTGGGATGCGACTTGCAACTGGGCATATAACAAATATCGAGACTTGGATTGAGGAACCGTCAACTCCGATATATTCCTGGGATATGATTTCATCTAGAGCACCCCTCACTCATGGATTTCATGCCTCGTAAGTTTCTTTAATCATTGATTTCGAGAACTAGTGTTTTTCTTAGTTTGAAGCAATGCAACATTTGGATTAAGGGTCCAATTTATGAAACCATGCCTCAGGAGCAGATGGATAATTTGGTCACCTAGTCCATTCCTAAACAATATTTCATCATATCACGGAACTCAAAATTGTTTCTCCGTTAGTATTTTATGCTCTAAGCGGGAATTGGCCAAGAGTCCCCGAAATGGTTTGGGATGCGACTTGCAACTGGGAATAAAACAAAAACTAAGTCTCGGATTGAGGAATCGTCATCTATGTTGGATTCCTAGCATAGGATTTTAGCTAGAGCACTCCTCACTCCCAGTTCCAACCCCTCGAAAGTTGTTTTCTTCATAAATTTCAATAACTAGTGCTTTGCTCAATAAGAAGCATTGCAACATTTGGATTTAGGGGTCCAATTTATGAAACCATGCATTGGGAGTGTATGGACAATGTGGTCACCTATTTCATGCCTAAAAAAACATGCATAATCTCAAGGAGCTCAAAAATGCTTCTCCGTTAGGATTTTATGCCCCGAGGAGGAATTGCCAAGAGTTCCCGAAATGGTTTGGGATGTGACTTGCAACTGGGCATAAAATGAAAACCAAGACTCGGTTTGAGGAACTGTTGAACCTGATGGATTCCTGGGATATGATTTTAGCTAGATCACCCCACCCCCGGGTGCCATGCCTCGAAAGTTGCTTTACTCATTGATTTCGAACTAGTTTTTTGCTCAGATTGAAGCAAAAAAACATTGTTGGATTAAGGGGTCCAATTTACGAAAACATACCTTGGGAGGGGATGGAAAATATATTCACCTAGTACATGCTTAAAAAATATTGCAGCATCTCACAGAACTCAAAATATTTTCTCCGTTAGGTTTTTATGCCTTTAGGAGCAACTGGTCAAGAGTCCCCGAAATGGTTTGGGATGTGACTAGCAACTGGGCATATAAAAAATATAGAGACTGTGATTGAGGAACCGTCAACTCCGATGGATTCCTGGAATAGAATTTCATCTAGAGAACCCCTCACTCATGGGTGCCATGCCTCGGAAGTTTATTTAATCATTGATTTCGAGAACTAGTGCTTCGCTCAATTTGAATCAATGCAGCATTTGGATTAAGGATCCAATTTACGAAACCATGCCTCGATATCGAATGGATAATTTGGTCACCTATTCCATGCCTAAACAAGCTTTCATCATCTCACAAAACTCAAAAATGTTTCTTCGTTAGTCTTTTATGCCCTGAGCGGGAATTGGCCAAGAGTCCCCGAAATGGTTTGGGATGTGACTTGCAGCTGGGAATAAAACAAAAATCGAGTCTCAGATTAAGGAACCATCATCTCTATTGGATTCTTGGCATAGGATTTTATCTAGAGGACCCCTCACTCCCGGTTCCAACCCCTCGGAAGTTGTTTTTTTCATCGATTTCAATAACTAGTGCTTTGCTCAGTAAGAAGCAATGAAACATTTGGATTTAGGGGTCCAATTTATGAAACCATGCCTAGGGAGCGGATGGAAAATTTGGTTACCTAGTCCATGCATAAAAAATCATGTAGAATCTCATGGATCTCAAAAATGTTTCTCTATTAGGCTTTTGTGCCCGGAGGAGGAATTGCCAAGAGTCCCCGAAATCGTTTGGGATGCGACTTGCAAATGGGCATAAAATGAAAACTGAGACTCGAATTGAGAAACCGTCGACTCCGATGGATTCCTGGGATAGTATTTCAGCTAGATCACCCCTCACTCCTAGGTGCCATGCCTCAGAAGTTTCTTTACTCATTGATTTCAAGAACTAGTGTTTTGCTCGAATTGAAGCAAAAAAACATTGTTGGATTAAGGGGTCCAATTTATGAAACCGTATCTCAGGAGAAGATGGAAAATATAGTCACCTATTCCATGCCTAAACAATATTGCAACATCTCACGAAACTCAAAAATGTTTCTCCGTTAGGTTTTTATGCCCTCAAGAGCAATTGGTCAAGAATCCCCAAAATGGTTTGGGATGCGACTTGAAACTGGGCATATAACTAATACCGAGACTCGGATTGAGGAACCATTGAATCCAATGGATTCCTAGGATAGGATTCCATCTAGAGAACCCCTCACTCATGGGTTCCATGCCTCATAACTTGCTTTAATCATTGATTTTGAGAACTAGTGTTTTGCTTAGTTTGAAGCAATGCAACATTTGGATTATGGGTCCAATTTACGAAACCATGCCTCGGGAGTGGATGGATAATTTGGTCACCTATTCCATGCCTAAACAAGCTTGTAGCATCTCACGAAACTCAAAAATGTTTCTCTATTAGTCGTTTATGCCCTGAGCGGGAATTGGCCAAGAGTCCCCGAAATGGTTTGGGATGTGACTTGCAACTGGGCATAAAACAAAAACCGAGTCTCGGATTGAGGAACTGTCATTTATGTTGGATTCTTGGCATAGGATTTTAGCTAGAGAACCCCTCACTCTCGGTTCCAACCCCTCAAAAGTTGTTTTTTTCATCGATTTCGAAAACTAGTGCTATGCTCAGTAAGAAGCAATGCAAAATTTGGATTTAGGGGTCCAATTTACAAAACCATGCCTTAGGATCAGATGGAAAATGTGGTCACCTATTCCATGCCTAAACAAGCATGCAGAATCTCATGGAGCTAAAAAATGTTGCTCTGTTAGAATTTTATGCCCCGAGGAGGAATTGCCAAGAGTCCTCGAAATGGTTTGGGATGCGACTTGCAACTGGGAATAAAACAAATACCGAGACTTAGATTGAGTAACCATCGACTCTGATGGATTCTTGGGATAGGATTTCAGATAGAGCACCCTTCACTCTCAGGTTCCATGCCTCAGAAGTTGCTTTACTCATTGATTTCAAGAACTAGTGTTTTTCTTAGTTTGAAGCAAAAAAACATTGTTGGATTAAGGGGTCTAATTTACAAAACCGTGCCTCAGGAGTGAATGAAAAATGTAGTCACCTAGTCCACGCCTAAAAAATCTTGCATTATCTCATGGAACTCAAAAATGATGCTCTGTTAGGGTTTTTATGCCCTCAAGAGAAATTGGCCAAGAGTCCCCGAAATAGTTTGGGATGCGACTTGCAACTGGGCATATAACGAATATCAAGACTCGGATTGAGGAACCATCAACTTCGATGGATTTCTGGGATAGGATTTCATCTATATCATCCCTCACTCATGGGTCCCATGCCTTATAAGTTTATTTAATCATTGATTTCGAGAATTAGTGTTTTGCTCAGTTTGAAGCAATGCAGCATTTGGATTAAGGGTCCAATTTATGAAACCATGCCTCAGGAGAAGATGGATAATTTTGTCACTTAGTCCATGCCTAAACAATCTTGCATCATCTAACGGAAATAAAAAATGTTTCTCTGTTAGTCTATTATGCCCTGAGCGGGAATTGGCCAAGAGTCCCTGAAATGGTTTGGGATGTGAATTGCAACTGGGCATAAAATGAAAACTGAGTCTCGGATTGAGGAACCATCGTCTCTGTTGGATTCCTAGAATAGGGTTTTAGCTAGATTACCCCTCACTCCTGATTCCAACCCCTCGAAAGTTGTTTTTTTCATCGATTTCGATAACTAGTGCTTTGCTCAATAAGAAGCAACGCAACATTTGGATTTAGGGGTCCAATTTACGAAACCATGCCTCGGGAGAGGATGGATAATGTGGTCACCTATTCCATGCCTAAAAAAGCATGCAGAATCTCATGGAGCTAAAAAATGATGCTTCGTTAGGATTTTATGCCCCGAGGAGGAATTGCCAAGAGTCCTCGAAATGGTTTGGGATGCAACTTGCAACTGGGCATAAAACAAAAACCGAGACTCAGATTGAGGAACCATCGACTCCGATGGATTCCTGGGATAGGTTTTCAGCTAGAGAACCCCTCACTCTCAGGTGCCAAGCCCTCGGAAGTAGTGGACAATTACGATGTGGAAAATTTTGCATGGAGGTATTTTTCCCGAACCTCTTCATGAAAGATTGTGAATCTATGGTGCATGTACAAATATGTGATATGTGGGCTTATGATAATATTTTGAATTTTCCAATAACATTCTCCATTGACCTTGTGTAAGCCATTCCATTTGGTGTTTTTTTCACTAAGCGTAAAGAACAATGTTGGATAATTATAAGATGTAAGTTAGGTATGAGCTATTTGTTACCTCTTTATTACCTTTTATTTTAATTGTATCCATATTTTGTATTCAAATGAGGAATTAACCTAAAACTGATTCTATTAGACACAAAATCGATCCTAAGGCCAACTAAGGAGAAAAAACAACACACACTAATTAATCTAGGAGTCAAGCATGCAAACAAACCTTCTCACAAAGAAGCGTTAGTTGGCGATGGAATCCAACATCGTAGAATCGATGCACGAAGGGGATGAGTTTCGGTGGGTGGGAAATTTACGTTGACAACCTGCTTAATGAACTAACACCCTAGTTCAATTTACCTCACCGAGCAGTGGGCAACCCTCCAAGGAGTCCGATTGAGTCTAGCCAATGTCGATCCCAAGTACAACACCACCTTCTCTGTGTTGTCAGCTTGTGTAGGAAGTCTAAAATATTATGGCCTCTATGGTACTACCTACTATACCAAAGCAGAGGGGGGACAGTCAAGAGTCGACACCAAGACCAACAAAGAAGGGTTGATTACTCTAAGGGCCCCAATGCGACCTCGTGATTGACCCTTGTGTTAGAAGGGCTTCCCAAAGTCAGTGATATAGCAACTGGATTTCACTCCCTAACTCAAGGCTTTATGTTTGTTTATCATATTTGGAAAGTTATTCTCACAATCCTATTCCAAATCTCTACACCTAAGCTAATATCGGTTTGAAGAGCCCTAGAAAATTTACTAGATAAATTTTAATTAGCGCTTGATTTTAGGTTGTTGTTACTCAAAAGAGTGGTCGTGAAACAGATGGTGTTTTGAATTGACTCTTTAAACCATGCAAGAGGAAAATGAAATGCAAGAAATTCAAATTTGATGAAAACTATATATGGGAAGGAGCAAGAGGTTTTAAGAAAATAAATAATTTCTTGATAGATTACTATGTGTACAGTACTGCAAAATGACCCAATTTTAAAAATACCATGCAAATGTCATAGTTCACTTAGTACACCTATACACCATTGAATCAAATGTCATCATTTCTAACATAGTAAAATTTTATGATTATAGAGACCACCATACACATCTTGAATACTCATAAGGATCATTGGGGCTTCACCTTGTTGATACAACATCCATGCAACATACATCCCACATTTTCACGCAACTTTATCCATTCCTACATTATGCATCATCCAACTTCCATTGCTTGAAGAGGTGGAAGAAATAGAAGGGGATGAATCTTATAGACCAAAACACTCCCAATGGGGATGTGTAGTTCAATCCTAAATGGACCAATAATAAAGAAGGTTCTCTTTAATGGTTTTTTTTATTTATGTTCAATTTTAGTGCTCTAAGCTATAGTTTTACAGGGTTTAAGGCCTTCAACAAAACCTCCTTTGCAAGTTTGGCCAAAATCCTATTATTTTTCCTTAGAAATTTTTATGCATGCAGAGCTAAGAATGTAGTGAAGGGAATTTCATATCTTTTCACTTTTCACTTTGCATCTACAAGCAAAAGGATAAGGAAAAAAGGTGACATGATGTAAAGGCTACAGGGAAGGTTGATGCACATAGCGGAAATTACATAAAAAGTAAGGGGTTATATTAAGTGTAAAGGAAAGTGAAGTGCAGTGTTGATGTGGAGCTATATACCAATGTGGATGCAAAGGTATAGATTGTAGGGTTTGAAAGCAAAGAGGCATTCCCTCCACACTTCACATTAGTACTACTGTGGGGAAACATTAAGCTTGGTGACTAGGAGGAAGTACAACTACACCCTCTGCAATTTGGTTGAGTGAAAACTAATAACTATGGATGTACATATATGGACGTGGATCAATCCAAGTCATATACATGCCAGGTACATCGTCTAAATTAAGGTACAAGTGACTCAATGTAAGTATCAATCTAGGGGCATGTACACAATTCCAATACAATATAAGAAGTGATTCATGTCAAATGTAAATTCCATTAGTTGGATCACATTAAGCATCATCTTCAAAATTCACAATAATTCATAGAATCCATATATTTTTTCAAGTTTAGGTATGGTGGGGTTATCATTTTCCCCTATTACATGTTCCAATACCTAGGGAAGGCAAGTAGACTAGCTTTGTCACCTCTCTTGGTGCTTACAAATATCACAATCATCATGGATGTTAGAATGTGAATGGATGTGCTCATTTTACCATAGAAAATATTCTATTCTTTCTAGGTTTACACATGGAGGTAAATACCTCCCGCAACTACCATAATATCAACAGATCTCACCCATTGTGATCAAGTTCAACCTAGAGGCTTTGGCTGAATCAAAACTCAAAAATAAAAGAAGCAATGATGGCATGGATCAAAATGAATTTGATTGCCAGTATAAACTCTACCATGACATTCCCAATGTCTAGAATTCACTAGATCTATCATCTAATTTTATGTTAGCACATGACACTATGACCATGTAAATTTGAAATTCTCCATGCACAATAAAATTTGCACATTATCATATCTCCAGTGTTCTAGACAGTAGAAAGTAAATCTATAGATTGTTATGATGTAAATGTCAGTTGTTATAGTTTGATGGAGTTGAGTTATGATGTGAGTTGATGTTATGATCCATTATGATATGAAATTGTGTATCTAATTTCATTTATATCATGCATTGAATTTTTGGGATATTGAATGAAATGGATTTCTTATATGTGGGGGCTCATTTCTTATCTTGAAATCCTTTAGCCCATGTTTCAAGTTCAGTGGATTTTTCTTGTTTTGTTTCCCAGTCCAAACCATTAGTACTAGATGAAGAGGATAGTCATATCATCTCACCAAACACATCAGACTTGATTCCAAAGACAGGCAAACCATTCAAAAGGTATAATATTATGTTGGTTGAGGAGGAATAAAAAGATTAAACCATGCCAACTAGAAAGCCAAGGAAAATTGCTTCAAGCTAGCAAATGGTTTACAAAAGACTAAATCAAAAAGAGTTTCAATATTTGACAAACAAGATGATGGATGGTCAATCCATCCAAGATCAACTAATTAAGTGACCAACAACATTGACCAACATTAACCATCAATCATTGGACATTGATTGGAAGACAAAAAAGGACAGGCCAAAACCAGCCTATCTAATATATAAATGGTGCTTACTAATAAGTTACATACATTATCTTTTATAAATAGAAAAACTGAACACTAAATCATTGGTTTAGAATTAGAAATAGATCAATCTTAGGAGTTTAAGATTGAAATAAGAGGTAGTAAGGAAGATTGTTATTTTTTTTTATCATTCCTTTGAAAAGTCATTTAGCAAGGTTGAGGGAAGTAAGGCTTTGTACTTTGTACTTTATCCTTATATAGAAATAATACACATCTGTTGTTTTTCTATGTTGTTTTGTATATGCTATCCATCGAACTCTATTGGTAGATGTGAGTGGTGTATCTCTATTATAGTGCACACGTACTTAATGAAAATGTAATCTACCTTGCATTAGAAAAATCATTATGACCGTTAAACTACTTCCAAATATGGTTAAAAAGGTTGTACTTGAAGTTGATTCTAGGTACCAAAGGCCAAGACTATTAAAATAGTGCCTACTTTTCTTAATTGGCATACCCAAGCAAGGTACAAAAGTACATGAAGTTACTATGAAATTATCAACTATACATTGTTCTCACCAATAACTTTTCCTGTTTAAATGCCTCTCAGAATTAAGATGAATTATGCTTCATTCACCAGTCAAGTTTTCCTATTAAGATTTCCTTGAAAAACGTATTTATGGATAGTATATATATTGAGTTGAAATCAAGTACAATGCTTTGCTCCATTCATGATCACTCAGGAAGAATATTTTAGACAAATAATATTCCATGAGCTATACCGTTGAAACACTACTATTTTCATTCAACTCTGACATCCAAGAAAACATGTATTTATATAGAAAAAATCCTATCATTCTCCCTCCAGAAATATGCTCCTTTGAAGTCTATTAAAGACAGAACTATCACAAGGACTATAACCATTTAGTGAATTCAAATTTTCTCAACAAAAATCGAGAAGCAAATCAAAGCTAGCGTAAGTATGATTTCTCAAAGAAGAATTAATTGGGAAAATAAGAATCTGCATATCTATTTCTCGAGATCAGAGATCGTGCCTTTCAAGGGAGATTCAACTTATCCTAGAAGGGTCACAAGAAAAATGTGAGTAAATCTGAAAAAAGAGTGAGGCATTTCTGGTCATGGAAATGTACCTTTCCTTCTGTCATTGCTAGGGCTAAGGCACTCGACCTCTTTCTCCTCTTTTCGAGCCCTCTTTCTCCTCTGTTCGCAACCTCTCTCTCCTGGTTTGTCCTCTCCCTAGTCTTTATCCTCTAGTCTCTGAGGCTTTTTTCTCCATCTATGGTCGTTATGTTGTCACAGGGGTATGACCAGTCCTTTGTACTATTGCGGGGATATGGATCAATGTATGGGCACGGGGATATGCCTCAACATATGGGTGCGACCGCGGGGATATGCATCAACATATGGGATTCATTTTTGTTAAAAAAATTTAGGTTTTGTTTTTTATTTATTTTTTAATTCATATATTTATAATATATAAATTATAAATTATATATATAATATATAATATAATATTATATATATATATATATAGTGGATCTAATGGTTTAGAACATGTGTTTTCTCCTAAGAGGTCACAAGTTCAAATCTAGAGGGGGGTAGGGTATGTATACCTCCATAGACTTTACGAGTCAAATCACTAGGCGGAGGGAACAAGGGGGTCTCATACAATAATTTGGTGTTTATCTTGTTATTAGAGCTAAATTTGAATAGGGATTTTGTTTATCTTGTTGATATTGACATCCTTTTGTATGAGATGGTCAATGACAATGGTTAGTGCAACCTAGAAGGCAGATTGAAAACATTATGGGTTAAAAAAAATTGATCAATGTATTGTCATATAAGTTGCATATCAATATAAATTTAGTTGATTTACCAAAAGAATGAATTTATGTATTTGCAAAAACTTTGTTATAAATATTTTTATTCACCAAATTTCATCTCATTTTTTAAATACCTCTGCCTTTCATTAATATTGGTGTACAGGATAACAATCACAAACTAAAACCAATTAACACCCAAATTTTTGTTGTTACCACTTATTAGTAATAGGTTTGTGTGCAAAGTGACCAAACACTCTTATAATAATCAGAGCAGGTTAGTGATTGCTGAGTTGCTGCATGGAGGAGCCATTTGTCTATATCACTAGGAGTCATCTGTCAATCTGTTGCATGGAGAAGTCATCTGTCAAGCTCTGATTTATTGTGCATGGAGGAGGTCGCATCTTCAAGCTGATGAATATTTTTGAAGGGAGCGCACTACATTGAAGGATCATTGTTACTGTTAAGTTGCTGAAGAATTTGATTTTCGCCAGAATTGCACTAGAGAGCAAGTCGCCTCTATGGGTTTGATTATTGAATCATTGCCACCATTCGCAACGAATTTCTTGCAAATTGTCACATATTCTGACTACCAGAGATTAAGGGAGGGTGCATATCGTTGTTGTTACCGCCAATAGACCCTGAAAATTGATGTCAAGAATCATTCGTTGTCTTCTCTGGTGGTCACGTTCTAGCCAGATCGCAGAAGATTTGTTATACTAGATCGCAGGAGATTCACTGTCAGGAAAGAGGAATAGGATCCTATCGTCATATTTTGTAAGCTTAAGATTTTATCACATCAGCTCGAACCTTCAATGAGTGATAACCACTTGTGAATTTGAAGGAGCGTAAATTTGGGTCATAATACACCTACCTAACTCCATCATCCCTCAAGTCAACATCGTGGGCCAAAATCAACGAACATCACATCATTATCTATTTAATACATCTTGAAAGATAATCATATCTCCATACACGACCAAGAAAAGTGAATCACATCTATAAAATTCATAAATATATAAATATGCACAAGTCACATACATCCTAAAATACCAATCTCATGGTATAGGTAAAACCCACATAATTTGATGAACAACATATGAAAATGATAATATCTCTCATGAACCTCAAAACCTATGGCAACTAAAACAACATGAACTAGGTCAATTCCATATTTTTGACAAAATCTTTATGCAAGAGTAACATCATGGTCAACACCCTCTATCTAATATAATTTAGTAACCTTGGCCCTATAGTGTATAACACTCACATCGGTTGTAAGCTTAGAATTAATCACTAATTCCACAATAGGTTTTGGACCTGTCTCTATGGCATCCTACTATGAATTATATGCACATGCCTCCTCAATTATAGAAGGATAATCTAGCTTCTCACTAGAATTTACAAGTGCCACAAGATCAACAAGTAACTCATAAAGACCACCTTCTCTCACCCCTCTAGCAAAAGTCCTCGAACTAGATAAACTACAATCATTGATGGTGCAATGTTGTCTCTCAAATGCAACTCTCCAATGTACATATATCATACAACAAACTGAAAGAATATTCTTCTTCAAACCAGGAACCAATAGAACATCAGTCAATAACATCACCTCAAGGCATCTAGAAGGAAATGGAGCCAACTCCTCTCACAAGATAATTAGCATAATCACCAAGTGTTGGGTATAAATTGCAGCAATGGTTTACACAATGTCCTAATCTAATGGTTATGAATTAGATCCCAACAAAAATTAAAGTAGAACATGAAAACCATATCCTAAATATGCTTCACAAAGCTTCAAACCCTAGTATATTCATGTGACAAGAAAGAAAACCAATAAATTACAACAATAGGCCTCAGGCAATGACCTCAGGACTTTTTTTATAGGAAAATTAGTGGTTAAACACCCTTGACATGGTCATAAAATAGTTGTTAAATATGACAAAATCAAGGCTAGGAATATCAACTACAATTTAGAAATTTCCATTGATAACTACTTTCCCTTTCTGGAAAATTTGGGCTAGGAAAAATCAAAATTGTGATTTTGATGGATCAGTGTAGCTTTTGGGGGTACCTTCCACATGATGACACACATTTTATGGCTATTATTTGTGCTATCTTTAATGGGTCAAAATTAGGATTTTTCCTAGCGACTTATAGAGGTCTAGTGGAGGTGGGAAGTGAGGTGAAATGGATAGTAAACATGTTGATAATGGTATATTTCAACAAAAACTTGTGGAAATGTCACAATTGAGTAGTTTTTAGGTGATAACATACTTCCCCATGATGTGTGAGGTTAGGAGGAAATTGTATGACCAAAATACATCACAATTTTATTTGCAATGCTCAGAGATGACCAAGGAGGGAGAAAAGTGTCCAAGGAAAGATGACCACCTACGGATGAACCATAGAGTACCACCTATCAACAAAAAAGTCAAAAGGTGATAGGTGTACAAGATCCCAATAGGGACAAGGTAGGCATATCCATACACATTAAGAAATCTCATAAAAATGATACAATAGTATGCATGGCATAAGGGAGCCAAGTGAATGAGACAAAATGGGGTCTCAATATAGTACAACATGGGGATGGAAAATACGTGCCAAAGTATAATATAGTGATATGAACAATCCTACATAGAAATTCCTAGAACAATGGGGTCAGGTCCAACATTGAAGCATCATGACTGCAAATAATATGGATACATAGGAATTGATTCCCTACCCCAAGGGGGAGGGGGAAGGAATAAACTTGAGAAGCCCCGATGAACATGAAACAACCTGAGAAGCCCCACTAAATAGGAAAGGGGCTCCAAATATCTCAAATGAGCTAGTAGAATGGAGGCTCATACCAATGGATCTAAGAATAGTTGAATCAAGCCAATCAAATCTAAGGAATCACATTTGAGGTTGGATCACTGGAGTATATTTGAATCTCAATATTGCGATAATGAGTTGGAGTTGGGCATGTGATCTACTACCAAGTATGATATAAATAAGGACTCTCTCATCATACTAGTCCAAGGAAACCCATCAAAGAGGAGGATGGGAACCAACATACATAGTACTAACCCTTATATTGATGGTGTTGGCATTGGTAAGGGGAATTCCAATGGCATCCAAGAATAGGAAGAACTCTAAAGGTTCAACATCCAAACTAAAAAAATTGCAGCAATATATATGAAATCGAACAATGAGGCTGGAACATGTGGGGGGATACATGAAGGAAAACCACTTCTTGAGGAATAATATTGCTAATACATGTCTAAGAAACTAGCACAATAAACTAAATAAACCATTAAGTGTATGAATCTCCATCGTGTCACATAAATCACATGTGGGTATGATTCTAGGTGTAGTGGTCTGGGTGGCCATATCCTGTCAAGAGTTATTAATGCTCATAGTCTGCTTAGCTTTACCCCCTTTGTCAACTCCTTTCCAAATTTGGTCAGGGAAAACTAGAACTATGTGGAAGATACAGGGGTAGTACCCATCGGTTGGACAAGGATTAATACCAAATGAGGAGTTGGAATGTAGGGGCACATTGGAGGGATGGGAATATACAAGTACCATACATGGATCCCCAAATTTGAGAGAGTGGGTGTGTGAGTGAAATTTGAGTCCAGAAACCCTCCCATATCATTAAGCCATGTGAAAAGTCCATCCAAGTCAAATTTGAATGCATACAGATACAGTTTGAAAACATTTCAACGTTGGCCCCATTCACATGTCATTGTTGCCCACCTCTAGTATTTTTATGGTGTTGATTAAGAAATCAATGAAAAAGAGGGATTTTTCATCACAAATATGATGCAGATACATTGTATATACATTAATGTAGAACCTAAAAGAAAAATGAAGAAAGACTGACGAAAACCTAAAACTTGAGTCAACCAAATCGTGTACTTTGAAAGAAAATTAGGGTTTATGGTTTACATGATTAATTGATGATGGAAGAAATTGGGTGTGTCAGTCAAATTTGACTCCATGAACCCTCCCATATCATTAAGGCATGTGAATAGTCTATCCATGATAAATTTTAGTGCATACAGAAATTGTTTGAAAAAATTTCAACGTTGACCCCATTCACAGGTCACTGTTGCCAGTGTCTAGTCCTTGTACAATTTTTTTATTTTATTTTATTTTATTTTATTTTATTTATTTTTTTATTTTTTTTATGCTGGCGGAATCGGCAACTGGGCCGGTCTCGTACTCGCGTGACACGGGGTC
>CBVK0100603242.1:0-16957 GCA_900067695.1 Picea abies | reverse complement strand
GCTTCCAAGGTCAGCCCGTCACTTCACCACAATAAGAAGTAGTCAGAGAGGGGATCTCCCTAACGAAATCACGGGACGGTCCCCCGCCACTTCCCCCAAAGACTGTCCCTCTTACCCGTTTTAGATGGTGAAAAGAGTTGTTAAAGACCCCTAAAATGTTGCTAAGTGTTGTTAGGACCCTCGGGTGGGTCTTTAGGTGTGTTGGGTATGTTTTAGATAAGTTTTAGGCACTTAAATTTTAGTGTTTTAGCGTATGGCCGTGAGTAAAAGTTATCCAAAACGTGTGCTTGAAAATGAAAGATTACACCACCATGAACATGTAAAGATAGAACAATATGATAACAAAATGTTTAAACCATCAATGTAACATCACATGAAAGAACATTTAGAGATATTCAACCATGTAACCATGAACCATAAACCATGTAATGATACTTGAAAAGGAAATAATGATAAAACTTCAAAGCACTTAGATGTTTAAACCATTAGCATGCTTGATGTGAGATAATTGCAATATGTTTAAGAGATGTATGAGCTTAAGAGATTTAGTGAGTTAGAGCATGAGTATAAGTTTGTCAAGCCATCATATCTTAAACCATAAATATGTTATCACAAGAATGCTAAACCATAAGCAATTAAACCTTAAATTTATGAAACATTAAACCATGATCATCATATCATATGTGTGTGAGATGCAAGCATAAAAGTGATCAAGGCCGTGGGCATTCAAGGTGTGTGTAGGCCGTCAGCGATATGTGTCAAACCTTTAACATTAATCCTACAAACATTAAATCAAATATGTGCAAGGTATGTGTGAGTGAGCACTTAAACTTGAAACATTACAAGCAATTATACCATGAAAGTGTCAATCTTTTAAACCAAATTTTAAATGTGTTATGTGCTAGTAGTCAACCTAGGCCGTGAGCAAATTTAGTGTGGGTAGGCCGTGAGGTTGAGTGCCAAGTGAGGCCGTGAGTGTTGTGTGCAAGGTGAGGACGTGAGCACCCAAACAAAAGAGGCCGTGGGCACTAGGAGGCTAGGCCGTGAGGAAAAGGGCCTCAAAAATGGACTAGGCCATGAGCCAAGGATGGCTGGGCCGTGAGCTAAAAGGGCCTCAAACAATGCCCTAGGCCGTGGGGTAAAGTGGTGCTTCAAGATGTATCAAACTTTAATCAATACCACATAAATTATGCCAAGTTATGTAAATGAAAATAGCTTTAGAAATACCAATAAACTTAGCAAATAAACGAGATCTAGAAAGTATTACCACTTCATTCCATATGCATCCAATGATTTGCTAAACAACTTGAAGATAGGAGATCTAAAACATGTAATCACATTCAAGCTATCTAACCACTAAACAATGAGATATAAGAGCATATGAGATACTATAAAGAACCAAGCTTGTAGATGAAAGACTAACAAAGATATTATCAACTCATAAGCATTAGAAAATCATCACAAGTTAAGTTCCCTTTGTTGAAATAATGTAACTAGATCGGTCTCGGCATTCCTGCTGAACCGCTCTTCCGATCTCACTTGAAAGATTATTTTCTTAATTTTATCAGCTTAATTAAGAGAAAGGGTTAGGGATTCCCTTATTTTTCTTCTTTTGGACTAAGAAATAAATGGTAACTTCTGCAGGTTGAATATAAAATGTTGCTCATTCATTTTTCTGCTTTGTGACACAGGTTATAAGCCTATTGGCAAAAATGCAGCTGTCTGCACGAAGTGAAAACTCTAATATTTTGGTATCTGTTCCACCGACTAGAAGTGATATTCTCCACAAGTGTGATGTAATGGAGGTATTTGTCTATGTGATTAATTGTTCTATTAACTAGTAACTTTTGTTTACTTGTGGTATTTAGTAGGGGACTGATCTGCATGGTTAGAGATTTCAAAGGGGAATATCTTGTGTATGATCATCCGAGTGATTTGAATTTTCTTTAGCACTGACAAAATAGCTCTAATTTTTTCTTGGACAGGACGTTTCTATTGCCTACGGGTTTAACAATATCCCAAAGACCAAGCCAAAGTCATTAACTCAAGGAAAGCAACAGCCCTTGAATCATCTCAGCGACTTGATAAGGTCAGAGGTATGGCTCTCAGGATAGAGGAATATTCAAGTTGATAATGTAGTTAGGAATGATTTGTTAAAATATTTGTGACCTCTTTGCATGGAAGCATTATATACAGGGCAAAAGTGAGTTTAAACCAAGGCTGTTTGATTGGTTAGTGAAAATAAGCTATGATTGTAAACAAAAGCAAATCTTGAATATTTTGGTGAAGAACCAAATAGTTACTAAAAGCTGTTTGCATTTAGTTGGTGATTTCAATAATTACTTTATAAAAGATGTGTTGAGTCTTGACAAAGGATCTAAATTTCTATTGGTATCATCATGTATTAAATGAGGTTCAAATGAATATGAAGCAATTCAGGTCACTGGAAGTATTCTTAAGAGGGTTAATGAAGTTCGTATAACAAAGAATGCCACTTGGTTGGATGGGCCCATGTGACATTGACATTATTTTACAGCGTAAAAATGTTGTAAGAGGACTTCCAGTTGGAGGACATTATGACACAAAACAGTTCAACCAGGAACTTGTTAATTAATAAATTATTAACAAGTATGGATGCTTACATGCCTTAGACAACATATTGTTGTTACTTTGTAAAACCTACACGAGGTAAATGCCCCATACGAGTTCACCTTATTAAGTGAAAGGATTTTCCTCAATAATGTGGTACACCTCTTATTTGGAGATGCCAAGATATTGATTTAACATCTTCTTCAGAGGTGAACCCCCTAGGGTTGTATGTAAGGTAATAACTATGATAATAGTAGAACATTATTAGGAGTCAGCTTAAAGCTTGGCTTCACCAATCAGCTAGAACTCTATTGGAGCTAAGAGTCATAATGTCAAGATCAGATATTTGTGTTGCATCTATATGCTTTTAAACCTCATCCATGCTTATTGTCCTACATTGATCTATATTTAAATATTAAAGTCGTATTAATGACAACGAATGGCCAATGGGGCTGTAAGAAGTACAATGATTAGTAAGCATTGGAGTGCTAAGCCATCTCTGTAAGTACTAAAGAAGAAATAAAAGAATACAAGGAGAATGGTGAAATAGATACCATTGAATGCTTGAGAGCCCGAAATAACAAAAATGGGCAAGTTTTCGAAGGACCTCCTATGGTGCGCCCTCTTCCTCTTGTGCGCCCTTCTCTTCTCAAAGTGCGCCCTTCTCTTCTCCTCCTTCTCCAAGACTTCTTCTCCTCTTCTCCTCACTCTCATAAGTGAACAATGAAATGCCCTTTTTCCTCCTTCACCTTTCCTTTAGCCTCCTCATTAGGTTAACCTAGGAACCAATGGCTAGGATTAGATCTTAGCCAACCAAGATCAAGGGTGGAGATTAGATCTCCCCTTTTACTTAAGTTCCCTAAGTCACTTTATGTTAATAAAGTCACTTATGATTAATGAGTTCATAAAGTCACGTTGACTTTATAACATAAAGTAAAGTGAGGGAGGGGTACTTTTCCTGACACTGATCTGGTCAACCTGCCTTGACACTAATCTGCCGACCTGCCCTGATCTCTAGATGTAAGTCCATCTCCACCTATCTGAGATCACCTAGATCTTGGCGTCTCACCAAAGATCTCTCCCTCAACATCTCACCAAAGGTCTCTAGGTCTTGGCTTCTCACCAAGATCCTCTCCTTAGTCTCTCACCAAGGTCCTATACTCATGGCATGCAATATGAGTCACATCTCTTGGTATTTCACCAAGCGTCTCGAGGTCTTGGCATCTCACCAAGATCCTTAACCTTGGTCTCTCACCAAGGATTTCTACTGCTTGGCATATCGCCAACGGTCACTATCTTGGCATCTCACCAAGAGTCTCTCTCTTGGCATCTCACCAAGAGTCTCTCCATCTTGGCATCTCACCAAAGATCCTCTCCTTCGTCTCTCACCAAGTGACTTCCTCTTGAAGTGGATCCTGAAGCTAATCTGCCCGTCTCCATGGCCAAGTGAGGCTCAAGCCTCTGTGGTGCCCTGCTACTCCTCCTCATCAATCTCTGATGCTCTGAATCCCCTGCACCAACCCTATGTCTCGACAACTCTTAAACTAAAGCTGTCCCAGGTGGACCAGTCACCCCTGAAGATGGTGTCCTGGAAAACTGAGTCTGAGCTCCCTCTGAATCACTACTCTGAGTCAATAGGTCCTCTTCAACTCTGTCTCCCCACCTGATGCTGGATGGTGTATCAACTGACAAGCAACCGATGAATGCACACTCCCTCGTAAATTGTACATTGAACTCCTCCTTCTTTGCTGTCGCTGCCATACCACCCTGCTGCTTCTTCCTCCTCTTGGGACACTGTCCAACATAGTGCCCCATCTCACCACAAGCAAAGCATCTCACTTTGATTATGTCCTTCTGCCCATTGCCACTCTCTGGTGGCTGGGTCCCTCCCTTGGGACCCTGTCTCGCACCCTCTCCGATCTTCTTCTTGCCCTTTATCCAAAGAGCAAGATCCTCATCCCCCTTAGGCGTATGCTGCTGTCCTGAAGACCCAAAGCTGCACCTCAACACCTCCTGTACGAAATCGTTCCAAAGTCTCTACCAAGTAGGCATGACCGCCCGGGCAATGATACCTTGTACAAATGAACCCCAAGGTTTGGAAAAGCTGTTCAAAGCTGTCCTCACCAAAAATTATGGATCCAAAATCCCTCCGACTGTTGCTAACTCATCTCTGATTTGAGTGAATCTGCCTAGGTAAGATGTCACTGTCTTGAAATCGAGCATTTGAATGCTCCTGAGCTTCTCCTACAGAACCATCTTCCCGTTCTGGTTGGGACTCTGGTAAAGCTTGCACAAGGATGCCCACATCTCAAATGCAAAGTCTTTACCCGTCAATTGGGGTATGATGTGATCCCTCATTGCATCACAAATAGTCCGTTTTGCGTTGGTGTTTTTCTTTTTGAAATCTGCATCCAATAAAGGTGATGGAGCAAGTACAAGGATGAATCACCACAGGAGCTTGAACTATATCCCATGGTTCAAGGTCCTCCAAGATGAAAATGATCCTGGTCTTCCAAGGGGACCAGTTGTTAGCTCTGGCTAGCCTATCCTCTGCTCGCATCTGGGATACTGACATCTCTGTTCACTGAACTCACACTGATGCTAAAACCACAAAAGAGCACTGCCTCACTCCTGTCAACACAGGTGTGAAAAGAGGCAGTAAACTACATCCTCACTGTTGACAGAACATGTGTGAAAAGAGGTTGTGAAAAATCAGCCTCACTCCTAACAAAATAGGTGTGAAAAGAGGCCGAGTCTAGGTCCACCAACTGTCCTACTACTGTCACACAAATTTCTGCCAACAAGCTGCCACAAATCACTGTCAACAAACTGTCAAGAAATCTGCCCACAAGCTGTCAAGAACTGTCCACAAAATGCTGTCCAAAATCAGAAAGATTTAGCCACCAAGGGCTCTGATACCATGAAGATAACTGAGGTCCTAACAGGCTGCCAACTAGGTCTGTCTTTTACCTGAGTTTGGCTCTAAGTTTCAACTGTCAAACAAGTCTTTGCTGCTATTTTATAACAGCAAATTGTTCAGAAACTTTTTTGCTGTTTTGTTAAGGTTACATAAGCTTTTAAGGTGCTCTAGCATGTAGTTTTAGTAGCCAATAGGTTAGCACATGCATGCCTTAAATATGTAACACACCTCTAGATCTTTACAACTGAAATAATGCTGTTCTAAACTCTAGCATACATGAAAATATGACTTTTTGGTCAACACGACCCTAGATAAAGCCCCCGTGGGGAAAACCAGTTTGGAATAAAAGTCTATATATGTGATGTAAAGAATGTGAGATATAACTAGTACATGAAACAAATGAACTTGATACAATGGCAGCCCCTCTCAAGCTTCTATACAAGTCCAAGAAGGTGAATGCGCCCAAGCATGGTGCACCTTTCTCCTTTGTTGCTCAATCCCACTGAAAGCTTGCGCCCTTGCTCCTTGAAGCCTTGTAGAAGAAACACTTGCACACAAATCTAACCTTGTGTGCTACCTCTCCAACAAAACACTCCTCAAAGCAATCTGACAAATGCAAGACCTCCCTTCTAGATGTGCGCCCTCCTCCTATAGTGCGCTCTCCAAGAAAGCATCAACACCACAAAACAATGGAAGCCAAAGCCTCCTAGAGGCCTCCATGGAAGGAGGCGCCCTTGAAATCCTCATCCAATGCTTCCATTCCCATCTCCATTGCTCTCCTCTTCCTCTTCCTCTTCCTCTCCAAGTGAACAAAAAGATAGAATGAGCCTCCTTAGGCCTCTTGTGCCCTCCTTGAGAAAATCATAAGGAAACCTAAAAGTGAATGTCTAGGATCATCTCAAGCCATTCCTAATCAATGGTTGAGATCTCTAAAAAAGAATCTCAACTCAAAACCCACTTTGGGTTAAGTTCACTTAGTTTACTTTATGCCCCTCAATTCTCCCACAAAGTGAATTAATAGTCACTTTAGGCTAAAATGACCAAATTTCATTTTTGACTTAAATCTCCTAAGTCAAAGTGAAATTAGACATAAAGTACAAAGTACAAGAGTACCAACATCTCCCTCTTGTGGTTAGAGGCTCAAAACCACAAGGGAACCACTTCCCGAGGTACACCAAAACTCAACAATCACAAATCTCTGAAAACCTCATGAGGAATGAGGTGATCAAATCAGTCTTAGTCATCTTAGTGCCCCTCAATTTCTCTTGGAACACCATCTTTCGGTTTTGGTTAGGGCTCTAGTAAAGGCTACACAAGGACTGCCACATCTAAAATGCAGAGACCTTACCAGAAACATGAGGAATAATGTAGTCTTTCACTGCATCTAGGATAGTCCTCTTGGCCTTGATGTTCCTCTTCCTGAACTTTGCCTAGAGCACTACATCTGTAGGAGGGACCACATGACTCTCCCCAATGTCCCATAGCTCACCCTCCTCCAAGATCAAGACTATCTTAGCCTTCCATGGAGACCAATTGCCAGCCCCAGCTAGCCTATCCTCCACTCTCAACCCTCCAACTGACATGGCTGCCAACTGATGAAAAAAACGACCAAAGAAATTTGCTGCCCACACACCAATCTCAGGTGTGAAATTGAAGCTTCCAAGCTGAGATAAAAATCTGCTCACTGTCTGCAATTTATCAGCTCTCTCTTGTGCCCTTAAGCTCTGATACCATGAAGAATTTTGAGGCTCTTTAAGACTGCTGCAGGTCTGATTTTTAGGACTGTTCAAAGGTCACTAACAGGCCTGTTTCTTGCTGTCTTTTCAGACTGATTTAAAGCTCATTTAATGCTGCTGTTTGAAAGGGTTATTTAACATAGGTTTGCTGTCCACTGTTAGCTCTTTCAATTTACATTAAAACAATAAATACACCTCTTGATCTTTAACACTTAATGCTGATAATAAAATACATGCACACCCCAGATTTGTACTCATAGATTTCTGGTCAACATGACCCTGGAAAAACCCCCATGGGGAAAATCAGTGAAGAGCAGAATTTATTATGGAGTTTGAAGGAAAAATTACAGCAAAGATAACAAGCCAACTTAGCTCTAGTTAGCTGCCCAATATTCCATGATACAAGTGCCAGCAGTTCCTTCAAGTGCACCCTTGTTTCAAGATGAAGTGCGCCCTTTCCCTTGAAGTTTGCACCCCTTCTTGATATGCTGCCCACTGCCTTGATAACTGTGCCCATTCTTCTCAAGTGCGCCCCTCTTCTCTTGGTGTGCCCTTCCTCCTCCTCAAGCAAGTGCGCCCTTCCTCCTCCTCAAGCAAGTGCGCCCTTCTTCTCAAATTGTGCCCTTCCTCCTATAGTGCACCCTCTTCCTCTTGTGCACCCATCTTCTCAAAGTGCGCCCTTCTCTTCTCTTCTCCTCCTTCTCCAAGACTTCTTCTCCTTTTCTCCTCACTCTCATAAGTGAACAATGAAATGCCTTTTTTCCTCCTTCACCTTTCCTTTAGCCTCCTCATTAGGCTAACCTGGGAACCAATGGCTAGGATTAGATCTTAGCCAACCAAGATCAAGGGTGTAGATTAGATCTCCTCCTTTACTTAAGTTCCCTAAGTCACTTTATGATTAATGAGCTCATAAAGTCAGTTTGACTTTATAACATAAAGAAAAGTGAGGGAGGGATACTTTTCCCTCTTTAGTGTTAGGCACATCAATAACACTAGGGGATCACTTCCCAAGGTACCAAAATTCAACAACAACAACCTCAAGTTGTAATGCACATAAACCAAGCTTTCTGCTCGGTCTACATTCAAGCTGTTTCTATTTACGCTATGGATGAAGCTATAGGTGCTCCAACACCTCTTTGTAGAAGTGTTAACCACCTGAGAAAGCACCCTCACCACCAATTTATGCAGATATGTGGTAGAGGAGCCATACATGTTCCACCATTCCGTAGAACTCAACCTATCTTGATCTTTGGTTGCATGCAAGTTACCAAAGATTCCATGCTCATTGATGTACTTGCTTAATTCGCTTTGTACTTGAGCACACTCCTCTTCCTCAGGTACCAAGTTGTCTAATGCAAGCATATACCCATTTTGCATCTCTGGATCTTTTTTTGGTTTTCTCCTAACCCCATCCCCAGGTGTTGGTTTGGCCATCCAAGATGGAGAATAATGTTTTGCTGTAAGGACATATGCTAGGGCATGGAGTGGAACATTCGGATTATCCTACCTTTTGACCACATGTTTATGGATATCATCATACAAGATCGCATCCCTCGTCTAAACAATGTTTTTGATTTGGCCTAGCATGTTGTCCATCTGCTCATACACCTCCCCAATCACTGGTTGATCTATATATGCAAATCAAATCATACTGTAAATGGGTTTGGTGAATTGCAGAATATACCCAACTTGTTGCCAAAATTGACCATCAAGCACCATGTCCTCCACCTCCTGAAATTCATGTATGTTAAATGCAGATGTAGCCCTGTCTTTCAGATCTTGCCATGAATACTTGAGACGATACTAGCCAATGCCTCTCTTACCTTCAAAAGGTGCTTGAAGTGAGATAATAGCTAGCAAATCTGATCTTAGCAATCTTTAGTAGCTCCAACTTGGAGTGATTGCGGAAAATGAAGTGGGCCATGGTATGATTGGTAATAAATTTCATTATCTTCTCCTTTCTCTTAAACAAAGCATCAATCCATCTATAATCATGGTCCTTCATTTTAATAATATCATGCATCAAAAGGTTCATAGTGTGAACCAAACATCTTGGCTAAAATATATTGGGGTACCTATGGCTATCCTCAATGATTGCTCCAACTGCCTTACAATTAGCAGCATTATTAGTGATGACTTGAATGACATTGTAGGGCCCAATATTTTGAATGGTTTTAATCAAGGCTTCTACAATATTAATACCGGTCTTTTGGTGATCTGAGTAGTCATGCACTGAAAGGAAGTCCTCACCACTAGCAGACACACCAAGAATATTTATTAATGGATTGCCTTTAACATTTGTCCAACCATCAGAGACAATTGATACCCCATATTGGTTCCAAGCATTTGTAAATTTTCCTAGAGCACCATGGATTTTGGCTCTTTCCTTGTCAAGTCTCAAGGTTCTAGCTTTGTCATACTTGGGGCTCTTATATCCTTCAGGGGCACCATTGATGGCTTGTACCATTTCATGCCAATAGGGTGGGTGAAAAGAAACCTGAAATTTTATGCATCTGCATCATCCCTACAACCTTGGTCAAGGAAATTTGATATTGTTCTACGCCCTGAATGTGAAGGCAAGAATTTAGCAACGTGGGGGGATGGAGATCGACCATTGAACATTTTTTGTGAACTCTCATGTTCAACGCTTGATTTTTTGGATTTTTTTTGTGTTGCCTCTTCTTCCTTTTGGTATTTGATTCTATCTTTGGGTGGTGTTATCGCACAATCTGTACTTTCCCAAAGCCCAAGGCAAGTGGATGCAAGATTGGCGTAACAATGGGGTGACCTATCACTGTCACCTTAATAGGAAAACCCTTTTCTATTTAGGAGTATGCCAAGACTACCCCAAGGGAGATATCCCCAATGACCTACAGGGGAAAATGACTAAGCAGGAGAAGAAAGTCCCTCCCCCCTATCACCGGTCACTCAGTTTGAAAGAAAGTCCTTATGATGTCTTAGGGAAATGAAGCAACAAGATAGTATTGTGTACCTGCCCAGAACAAGACAACAAAAGAGAAAAAGGGCACTCTCCAAGTACCAAAATGATCTTAATGCTTCATAAGACAATGACTTCTTGAAAATTAGACTAGCTGATATAAAATTGCAGCGGTACAACAGTTTACAACAGCAAGAACAAATTTGTAACAGCCACAATAAATATGCTTCAAAATGCTTGATAAAAGACTAGAAACAATAGATTTATCTAGGAAAATTGATAATAGATAGTCACAAGCAGATTTGGCAAGGTCTAGCTAGCATAACATGTCACTTTTAAAGTAAAATTGCTACTGTTAGATGGCTGTAGCAATCTTTTGCAACAGCAGCAAGTTAGCCACTAAATTAGGCTAATCTAAGGTAAGTAGAAGTTAGCAAATGTTTCAAGGAAGATAAGTTGAAGGTTGTTTGATCAATCAATCACTTGTAGTGAGTAGACTAGTGCCTTCTAGGGTAATGGTGTCAATGATAACATCAACAAATCTTATAGAGAAATGGCAACGATAATACTTAGTCTAAGGAGATGGAGAAGATGAGAGAGGTGTTAGTAGCCTAAGGCCTCAAACATCCAAGTCCTAAAAGGATAATTGCTCGAAAATAATGAAACTTAGGCCCTAGTGATTTCTCTTTTCCTTAGATAATTTTGAAATAAGATATGCAAAGGCAAGTGAAGTAGGATTACTAGAGTCCTACAATGGTAGGGTTCTAGTATCTACTTCTAGATAGGTGCTCCTTGAAAGACTTTGACAGGGGAAAATCATAGAGAAAAAGATAATAACATATGTCATTCTCCTAGGGTTTCAAGCAAGCAATTTCATAATCTTAGGCATGAAATAAGTAAAGCTTATCACAAACATTCATCAACATAAATAAAATGCAGATTTTCTACTTACTTCACCAAGAATAATCAAGCTCAAACCCTAGTTGAAGATCTTCCACCATGAAAAATGACCAAGAAACACCAAATTTAGTGTCCTCCAAGAAGTGTGCCTAGAATTTCAGACAATAACCCTTAAAGAGGGCACAAATTTCAGACTTCACCACTTGTGTGATGAGTGATGATGAAAAAATGAGAGAACTTTATCTCTATTTATACAGTATCAATGACCTTTAATTAAAATTAGGTCATAAAAAGGTCGACATGGGCAAATTACACCAAAAATCCAGTTTTTAACATAAATAAAATATTTAAACCCTAAAATCACTTTTAGAGGTGACGTCATGCCCTTCTAGGGCGACCTTGAGCCCTCAAGGTGGAACGTTGGACTCTAGAAGCAAGACGTTTGGCCTCAAAAGGCCCTGCTTGATGCCACACATACCAACAAGCACACAACTGCCCTCATAACTGCAAACCCTATCTTTGGATGGCGTCCGGGGTCAAAATGATGATGTCATGGGCTCTTAAGGGTCAACGTCCAGGTGGAAAGGCAAGATCCCCTTAGGCCTAGGTCTGCTAGGGTGTCTCCGATGAAACATCCTTCTTTCTTGCTGGTGCAAGTCTTTGACATTTCTCTGCCCCTGGCTGAGGTCACAACATCCATCTGTGGGCTTTCAGCCCCATGAAGGTCTGAGCTAATCATTCCCCCATATGTACCTGTCCACTGGGAAAAGCCCTGCAACAGCAACAAGTACGCCCTCCAGGGGTTCATAACTCATAGGGATCATAGCAATGTCAATCACATCTAATAATCAAATCACCCAAACATGTGCATCAAACCCACCTTTACCCATGTTGAGATTCAACAAGAAGATCCTAGTGAAAATTATGCACCTACACTAGGATGGAGCCTCAGGCTATTTTTAGGTGGAAGTCTATTTTTAGATGATGAGCAAATTTTATTTATAGATGATGTCTATTTATAGATGGTGAGCAAATTCTATTTATAGATGTACAATAATAATAAATTGGACAATAAATATTAATCTATTATCTCATAATTACTTGAAATAGTTAACTGAAATGACAAATCAGTTAACTATAGGAAACTCGAGTTCAAAGGTTGACTGGTGGGACATGGAAGTCGAATAAGTTGTAACTAAGTGACTTGAAGTTGTAACAGAGTTATAAGTGTAGTTATGTGAGTTGTGAAGTAGTTTAACTCAGTTAAGTGAGTTAAGTTCAGTTGTACTAGTTGTAACTGAACTTACACTAGTGAGAGTTCAGTGAATTAATTATTAATTAATTCACAATCAGTGATCTCACATGAAACTGAAGATTTACCACTGTTAACTACATGCATGTCAGATCCAGTGGAGACCCAGTTGAGATAACAGGTGAAAGGGACAGTTTGGCTATCGGTTGTGATTTGAGTGAAGTGCACTCATGCAATCACACACATAGTGGATGTGCCCATGAGAAATGCGTAGCCTAGGCAAGAGCAATTCGAATCATTTGCAGGTTTTCCATTAGCAGGGATTGCGCAGAGGAGGCAGGTTGTCTGGAAGCAGTAAATTGGCAATTGGCACATGAACTTGTCAATTTTTGTATGACAGTGTGAGACGATTGTATATTGTACCGAGAGCTCTTGGATTAGAGTTTTGTATGAGATTGTTTCATGATCCATGATATATACATAATATATGATAGTGGGGTTTTTAGCTTTATGCTTTCTCGGTAAAAACATCTGTGTTATGTGTGATTGATCTTTCTTCTTGATATTGCAATTGGCGATCGTGTTTTAAATTCCGCAAGAATATTAGTAGAAGCGATTCTGTATTTAATAGTGGCATAAAATTGTTAGATCAAGAGAATCCAGGCAATACATAATTTGTATTAAAATTTCTACATGGTATCAGAGCTCAGGAAATTGCAGAAGTGAAGCAGAAGCTGAGTTTGTGACTGAATAGAATTCGAATTTGCAGAAAGACTTTCTTGGTGCTATAACTGATTCAAGATCGAAATGACTTTCAATGGCTTGAGGCTAGAGTATGCACTCGAGGGCAGCGCGAACTACATTGCTTGGAAGGACAGGATGGAGGCAATACTCGAAGACAATGGCTTGAAGGAATTCATTGACAAAGATGTTCCTAAGCCAGATGCTGCAGACGCTGCAAATCTTGATGCATGGAAAAAGAAAGTGGCAAAGGCGAGGAGGATCCTGTTGGAGGGAGTACGAGACCACATTGTCTCAAACCTCCATGGGAAAGCCACACCATATGAAATGTGGAAGGTTTTGATGGATCTATTCCAAAACAACAACAACCATAGGAAATTGGTGCTCAAAGATAAACTTAGGAAGATCAAGATGGAGAAGGGCGACTCCATTCCAAAATATCTCACGAAGTTTGTCCAATGTCGAGATGAGCTGGGGAGTGTGGGAATAACAGTCGCTGATGATGATTTGGTGAGCTTGGCTCTCCTAGGACTTCCCGAGAGTTGGCGCAGTTATCAAGACTCTGTCAATGGAAGGGAAAAAATGCCAGATTGGGAATGACTATGGTCGGATTTGGTGCAGGAGGAGTTCAGGCTAAACACTAGAGATGGCTCTTCATCAAAGCATGATGATGAAGAGGATTGTGCTTTGGCTGCCAAGGCAAGGAAAGGGAAGGGGAAGAAATTCCATTCAAAATCCGAGCCTAAAGGCAAGAAGCTGGATTTGTCCAAAGTGAAGTGTTTTCATTGTCACAAACATGGGCATCTCGCTACTTACTGTCCGTAGAAGAAGAAGAACAAGAAGGCTGCTGGAGCTGCAACTGGTGAGGTCCTTGTCTCGCAATTTGAACTTGACTTCTCCTTGATCGCATACATGGCGTCAAGTGCATTGGGATTGATTTGGTATTTGGATAGTGGCTCTTCCTTCCACATGACAGGAGATAAGGATCTTTTCAGTGACTTGGAGGAGAAAGATCTCAAAATTCATATAGAGATGGGCGACGATGGACGATACAGTGCGACTGGCATTGGTACCATTACCTTTCAGAGGGAGTCAGGTAAACCATTTCAATTGAAAGATGTTATGCATGTTCCAGGTCTGAAGAAAAACTTGGTCTCAGTCGCAATGTTGGAGGACATAGGCTATGACGTTGTTTTCAACGATGGAAAAGCTTTCCTGCGACATAAAACAACAGGTCAAGCCAAGAAGATAGGGATTCGAGTTAAGAATCTCTACAAGCTGGAGGTAGATGGTTGCACTGCCATGATGGGCAAGGTAGAAAAAGTTGTGAGCCAGGATGAGGGTGAATTATGGCACAGGCGATTGGGCCATCTTCATCATGGAGCCTTGAAAATCATGCAACAAATATCTACTGGACTTCCAATGGGAACACTTGCTCAGTTAGATCAGTGCAAGGGTTGCACCATGGGGAAGTATGTAAAGTCCACCTTTCATGAAAAGGAGAACCGTGCTTCGGTGATTCTGGAGAGAATTCACACAGATGTGTGTGGACCATTCTCGGTTGCTTCAACAACAAAACATAAGTAATACGTTATTTTTGTTGATGATTTTTCTCGTAAATGCTGGATCTTCATGCAGAAGAAGGATCAAACATTCTCAAAGTTCTGTGAGTTTAAAGCATGGGTGGAGAAAGAGTCGGGGAAGCAAGTGAAGGCTTTGAGGAACGATAATGGTGGAGAATACATCTCTAACGAATTCAAAGACTTCTGCAGCAAAGAAGGAATTTGAAGAGAACTCATAGCGCCTCATAACCCACAGCAAAATGGGGTCGCGGAGAGGAAGAACAGAACGATCGTGGGTGCAGCACGAGTGATGTTGCATGATCAGGGCCTACCAATGCATTTGTGGACAGAAGCATGCAACACTGCGGTTTATGTGCAAAACCGTTGTCCTCATAGAGTACTTGGCATGAGTACACCTGAAGAGGCCTTCACTAGTAAGAAACCTGATGTTTCTCATTTTAAGATTTTTGGCTCATCTGTTTATGTGCATGTGACCAAGAACGCCAGGAAGAAGCTGGAGCATATTGTTGAAGTTGGGATATTTGTGGGGTACACAGAAACACCCCATAATTATCGTGTGTATTTGCCTAACAGTAAGATGACTGTTATGCGACGGGATATAAAATTTGATGAAGGGAAAGCCATGCGGTTGTCACTAGAGAGGGAGCTAGAGTTGCATGTAAAGGAGGAACTGCTGGTTCCCAAAGATGAGTCTCAAGATGTGGATCAACCACATGAGGAGGTTCATGGAGTGGAGGAAGCCACTCATGCAGAGCCATCCATCAGAAATGGCAGAAAGCACACCACGGAAGCTGATAGATTGAGACTAGATGCTGCACAGAATGTAGGAGCCCCTACTTCACAACGCAGATAGAGATAGTCTCCTGATCGATTTATTGGATACATGGCTCTCATGAGCAAATGTATTGTGACTGAACCATAATCCTTTCAGGAAGCAGTGCAGGATCCCACTTGGGTTGATGCAATGGTGGAGGAGTATGACTCCATTGTCAAAAATAGTGCATGGGAAATTGTCCCAAGACCGGTCAACAAATCAATGGTAGGTTCGAGATGGATCTACAAGGTAAAGCTTTTAATGATTGTTCTTTATGTTGATGATTTAATACTGACTGGTGATGAGCAGCTGATACACTCATGCAAGGAGGACCTTGCAAAGGAGTTCGAGATGAAGGATATGGGTCTCCTGCATGATTTCCTTCGATTGGAAATATGGCAACGAGATGGTAAACTTTTTGTGTCTCAAGGAAAGTATACAAGAGAGATACTGGGTAAGTTTCACATGGAGGGCTGCAAACCCATGGATACTCCTCTTCCAGGAAACTGGAAGAAAGAGGATGCTACTTCTGGAGAAGTAGTGGATGCTACTGTCTATCGACAATTAGTGGGTTCGCTAATGTATTTAGTGAATACGAGACCTGACATTTGCTATGCAGTTAACCAGCTAAGTCAAGCGATGGTTAAGCCTACCAAGCCCTTTTGGAAGGCGGGCAAGCATGTCCTGAGATACCTGAGAGGCACATCTGAGTATGGCTTATGGTACAGACAGACAGATGAGGTGAAGTTGCATGGCTTCACAGATGCAGATTGGGCGGGCAGCCCAACGGACAGAAAGAACACATCAGGGGGGATCTTTAGTATTAGATCTACAACTGTTTCTTGGTACAATAGGAAACATAGATTCGTGGCACTCAGTTCAGCGAAAGCGAAATACATGGCAGCGAGTCAAGCTGCATGTGAGGCTATCTAGATGAGAAAGATCTTGGTTGGTTTGTTTGGTTCTCATTTAGATCCGACAGTGATTCATTGTGATAATCAGAGTTGCATTAAACTCTCGATTAATTCCGTGTTTCATGATAGATCTAAGCATATAGATATCCGGTATCATCATATAGGAGATTGTGTGCAGCGGAAGATCATGTTGCTTCAGTACATTCCTACGGAAGATCAGGATGCAGACATTTTGACGAAGGCGCTCACCAGGAGAAAATTCGAATACCATAGAGACAGGATCGGGGTGAAGGATAATCCCTTTCTTGTTGAGAGGGAGTGTTGAGATTCAACAAGAAGATCCTAGTGAAAATTCTGCACCTACACTAGGATGGAGCCTCAGGCTATTTTTAGGTGGAAGTCTATTTTTAAATGATGAGCAAATTCTATTTATAGATTGTTAAATTTACATGCAGCCGCGAGAGCCATTCTCCTAGAAGATAGCTAAGACCCTAGACAGATCTAGGGCCCCCAGTGCACACCTGGGGTATGTGGTCGAGGACCAAATTGATAAAGACCCTAGGTTTGTAA
>CBVK0100603241.1:0-16957 GCA_900067695.1 Picea abies | reverse complement strand
GCTCTTCCGATCTCACAGACTGGAAAACAAAAATTCATTGGTTTGCAAAATTTGGAGGCCAAGGAAATAGTGTGAATAGCCTAAGTCAATCGCTTCAAATTTCTTCTTAAGGTTGGTTTTCACATGGCTTAAAAATTTTGGGTCACTGTCGGTGAGGATAAGATCATTAACATAAAGAACAAGGATTATGAGATGGCTTCCTACTTTCTTTGTATAGACATTAGGGTTAGAATGACATCTAGTAAAGTCAGTATCAAGAAGAAAGTTGTCCATTTTGGCATAACAAGCTTGAGGATCTTGCTTAAAACCATAAAGATATTTCTTAAGGTGGAAAACAAGGTTGGGGTCATTATGGACATAGCCAAGAGGTTGTTCCATGTAGATTCCTTCTTGCAAATCCCCATGCAAGAAGGAAAATTCGACATCCATCTGATGGACCTCCCATTTATATGAGGCTACAAGAGCTAGAAAAAGGCAGATGGAATTAATTTTGGATAAAGGGGAAAATATTTCATTATAGTCAATGCCTTCAACTTGAGAGAATCCTTTGGAAACTAGCGAAGCCTTGTGTATTTCAACACTTCCATCCGATGCATAGTTAGTTTGTAGACCCATTTACATATGATAGGTTTTCTTTCTTTCAAAAGAGATAGAATATCCCAAGTATCATTCTCCATTAAAGAGTGATACTCTTCATTCAGTGTTGTATCCCAATATGGATGACCTAAAACTTCAACAAATTTCTCTGGATCATAGGTCTCTGAAACTTGAGCCAAAAGATAAGAGGCTTGCTAGAACTGTGAACGTGTTCGACACTGATATGAAGGATCACAGACAAGATCACTAATTGCTTCTCGTGTTGAATAGAATGATCTAGGAAGCAGTGGTGTTGGTGCAAGTTCATATTCAATGGACTCATCTGGATGAATGTGAGTAGGTGGAGGTGGATTTTCATCCTCACTGTCATCATCTAAAGAAGAAGAAACCAGAATAAAAATAGAAGAAGGAACAAACGCCGAAGATGGATCGCATGTCATAGATGGCACAAATGTAGAATTAGGCTCGTGGGCCAAGATATTTTCATCAAATTTAACATATGTTCTAATAATGATTTCATTGGAATGAGGTTGAAGAAGTTTGTAACTTTTGGCATCTTTAGAATATCCAACAAAAATACACTTCTCACTTTTAGGTTGTAAAGCTTTCCTTTTCTCATTAGGAATGTGAGACCATGCTACACTTCCAAATACACAGAAGTGACTTACATATAGCTTAATTTTATTCCATGCTTATTCAAGTGTTATATTTTTTAGAGCCTTCGTGGGAGTTTCATTTACTATGTAATTTGCACAGTTAATGCATTCCACCCAATAATTATGACTTAATCCCTTAGATTGGATCATACAATTATCCATTTCTTTTAATGTGTGGTTATTTCCCTCAAAAACACCATTTTGTTGTGGTGTATATGGAACAGTGTGTTGCATTTGGATTCCTTGTGCAGTGCAGTAACTTGTAAAACTATTGTTCACATATTCACCTCTAGTATCTATTCTTAACCTTTGAATTACATGTCCATGTTGTTTTTCTACAAGGGCCTTGTAGGCCAAAACTTCTTAAACACTTCGCTCTTAAGTTTTAAGAATTAAACCCAAGTGCAACCAGAGAAGTCATCAATGAAAGTTAAGAAATACTTGCGCCTAGAAAAAGAAGGAGAAGAAAGCGGACCAAACAAGTCATTGTGAACAAGTTGCAAAGGGGATAAGGCATGCCAAGAGGCACGTTTGTCAAAATTGTCCCGATGATGTTTGTCGAGAACACAACCAACACAAACACCATCTTTGCAAGGGATAAGAGGAAGACTAGTCACCATCTTACATAGTTGTTGCAATGAGCGATAGTTTAGATGATCAAGACGCTCATGCCAAAGCTTTCTCAAGTCATCACTATGAGAAACAAAAATTGATGAAAAAAATGATGACCCAAAGTTGTAAAACTTGTACAACCTGGTAATATCATCAACAATTCTAGTTACGAGAACATGCTTAGGATATTTAAATCCTTAATTACAACTTTCTGAGGTGAAAACTCTATGGTTTTATCTTCGCTTGAATGAGTAATACGATGTATTGATAGAAGGTTGCAGGAGAAACTTGGAACACATAATACATCATTGAAATGACCATTATCTACCAAAATTGTTCCAGACCCTACAACACTAAGAGATCTATCATCACCAAAAAATATTTTCTTGGTGTTACACTCATTTAGAGAAGAAAATATGGCTTTATCCTTAGTCATATGATAAGATTCTCTGGAATCAATAATCCACTCATAAGAAAAAGAAGTAGAAGCTAGGCCACATGGTGATTCTCCTTCTAATTGTGCCTATAAGCTCACTTTTAAATATGTTACTTATGAAGTGACCCACTTTTATAGAATAAGTGGTAATCACTTTCACAATGAAGTTACTTTTATAGAATAAGTGGTAATCACTTTCACAATGAAGTTACTTTGTAAATGAAAGTTGCATGCAAAATAACTTAAAATAAAATATTAAAGTTATTTAATAGTGATTCACTTTTATAACTTAAGTGAAATTCACTTTACAATTAATGCATGAATTTTTTTTCAAAAAAAAATAACAAAAAACATATTTGAACTCAAGACATCTTACTAAGTAAAGTAACTTTTAACCAAGTGAGCTAGTGCAAAACACATTATAGTCTAAAGAAGGAGGATTGTTGTTGTTGTTGAAGACAGCCTTGGAAAGAGTGCTCATAAAAAACTCTTTTCACATAAGAAAAAAAATTATCTTCAAGATGGCAACAAGGGTTAGATCTCGGTTATCTTTCCTGGAAAATGCAAATTTTCCCTCTGTTACAGATTTACTGAAGCCGCACAGAGCGCACGAAAAAAGAGCATACATAGACAAGAAAACCCTTTCCGCTTTGTTTTTTATTTGTTGAGATCGCAGAGAGTGCAGGGAAAAGAGAATATGTAGATCGAAAAGAATAGTAACTGAGATATTATCTCTACAAAAATTTAAAAGGGTGTATTCAGGCTTTATACTTTTGGACCTGACTAAAATGGTTGTATCTTGGGAAAACATAAACATTTTCGAGTGAAACGAAAGAAGTTCCTAACTGAAAGGAGTTCTTTGTACGCAATGGAACAATTCTCTCAGGCAAGAAATGTATGTAAACGAAAGAACCCGTAGATGCAACAACACGACTTCATGATCTTGATCTACAATGGGAGAAGGTATTCAAATGCGCTCTGATACCATGTTCGACAACATAGGTATTCCAATAGAGGATAAACATATTCAGTAACCACTCACACAACAAGATTAGAGATCAACACACCAATGTTTTTACATGGTAAAACCCCTTTGGGAAAAAATCCACAGACCCAACCAATGTGGCCACTTGGAGCAATTTACTAATGCAAAAGAAAATATTACAGAGAGATTTACAAGATATTTTCTCGCAATTGATCTCCAATAAATGACCCTCCATGCTCTTTAAATAGATATCATGGACCAATCAGGTGTTAGGTCACAGATCAATGTAGTTGTTAAAATCGAAGAGAATATGATATGCTGGATCACTCTATGTAGGGGACATATCATGACCGTTGGATTTCCTAACTACAAATGCATACTAAAGAAACACATTTTTACCTAATGACACATTAAACCAAGTTGATTATAACTAAATCCTAAGTGTATAAATATCCTAAGATAAGATATATAATTTTATTATGAATGAAGCCCTTAACTATATTAAGGGAGATCGGGTTATATTCTACTCATTCGATTTTTACTACCTACTTGATCTATTCACTTTATTTTAATAATGTAGGTTAATTATAATTTGAATTTTTTCCATATTTAAATTCATTATTAATTTTGAACTCCAATATTAATTTTGGACTCAATAATATTAGAGTGTTAAATATTCCAACATAAGTATATGTTTACATTCTATTATAGGACTCTCGTTATTTTTTCATATTTAGTTTAGTCATATGTTTTAAGCATGGGTTCCATAACATTTTTTTTCGTTAACTTTGATGAAAATCATCGATAATCTTTAATGTGCTTTTATTTTTTTCTTTTATCAACACAACATGATCCAGGAGTTGGGCTTTCTAACTTTGTTCGTTGATTAACTAGCCTATAATGACAAGTGAAGTGGATAAATAATGATTAAAATGGGTATTATCATCTAGACAATAGTCACACAACTACTTCAGGAGATTATCAAGCTTTGCTTTGACTCCTTCGTACTAAGGACTTTTGTACTCCTTTCACTATTTCTACCTAATATCTCTCCTCTTTGATATTGTCCTTCATACTAATAAATGATAGCAGGGACTTTTGTACTCCTTTCACTATTTCTACCTAATCTCTCTCCTCTTTGATATTTAGTGTTTTCTCGTTTTCTAAGGTTTACCATGTACTCTTATTTTTTATATATATAATGTTGTATGTTTACCATGTACTTTTATATTTTATATATAATGTTGTATGTGTATTTTCATCTTTAGCATTTAGAAGAGATCCTAGCATATACTTTGACATTGATCCGTTATATCTTCTTTGGTTGTTTATGGACATTATCTTTCAAAAAAATACATTGATGCAACCATTTTATCCATCTACATATATTCTTAGGCTTGTAACTTATAAGGTCTCGACTAAGTGATCTTTATTTGTGTTATCTTATAATATTTTATCAATTGTAAATGAATTCCACATGCTTTTGCACTATGAAAATCAATTATGTAATTTACTAAATGAATATTTGCAGGATATCAAATGGTTACAGTCACTTACAGACTTGCCAATTTTGCTCAAAGGAATACTAACTGCTGAAGATGGTAAGAATTCACTTTTGAAATCTATTTTCAATTCTATTTTTCATTTTATTTTAAAATTGAACCATTTTCACATATTGTTATTTTAAGTTAATTTCTCCCTTATTAAAGACAGACATTAGATACCATAGCTAAAATTTGTTTCAACTTTTTTGAAATTTGTTGTTAAGTTGTACAAAAGTTTTAATTTGAAATTGAAAAGTAAGTGCTAGGAATCTTAATTTTTCATTTCATTCTTATTCAACAGCTGAATTGGCGATTCAAGTTGGAGTTGCTGGAATTATTGTTTCAAATCATGGTGGTCGTCAACTTGATTTTGTGAAATCATCAATTGATGCTCTTGAAGAGGTTCTTTATTCATTCTCCCTTTAAAATAGAGGAAAAGTTTGGTTCAATTCTTAATGGAAACATAAATGTGTTTGAAAACCTTAAGATAATGTTCCTCATATCACGTGTAATTGTAGTACATGTAGGTGTACTTGGATCAACTAAGGATTCCAACCAACCATACAAGACAGGAAGGAAATGAGAAAATGACATCCCTTAGGGAAACAAGACAACTCCTTGTCGAACAAGGAAGGCTTAACTAGGATGACTATTCTAGGTGGAGATGGATTTACCACCTCATTTTGGGTAAAATTGACAAAAATTAGGAAGAGAAGGAAAGAAAAGGACTATTAATCTTTTTAGGGCCTTAAAATACTTTATGTCCAATAGTTGTTATGAACTAATATGAGAATTAAAATAGGTTAATTTATAGCATCAAATTAACTATAAAATAAAGGAAAATAAAAAAGTAAAAGGAGAAAACTAAACTTGGTTAATTTACCATTTCACTTGTGTTGATCTACATACACTACAGAAATGCAAATTAAATCTAAAAAGCAAATATGAAAAACTAAAATCAATACTTTATCTTTCCCTCGAAACCTATTGAACGTAGAAACGATGATGAGCATGTGGGTTTATTCTCACTTTCCTTTGTTGTTCAAACAATTGTAATGGAAAGAAAAGAGTGAATCGATTGCCTAGATGGAAAAGAGCCCTTAAATACGTGTTGTAACTTAACAATGCTCTTGAAATATTATAAGAGAATGTAAACTAACAACAAGAATAAAAAAAAATGAGAGTATTTAGGCTCCTTGGCTTACCTAGTTCACTATGATCCTCCAACAAAACTTATTTGTTTCCCCATCACCACATATATATGAAATAAATGAAACAAGAAAGAAATGCATAAATGAAATACACTAGTAGCATGTGTGCCCCTGGTAAAAGGAAGGTCCCTATCTCACACGTTGATGGTTAAAGAAACACTTTTAGTTATAGGGAAGAGATCTATGAAATTGTGGAAAGAGGGATGCCATAAACCATCATAAGATTGAATCTCCAAGCCCAAAAGAATAATAGAAGACCTAAACCATCAATGAAATCTATGGACATTGGCTACAATACCTCCTTTGGATAGGATGATGATAATAATAAAGAAAAAATGAAGAACGAAGAGCATGTGATAGTTATAATACACAAATATACAAAGAGAGATGATAAGATTTTGGAGAGTAGGTTCAAAGAGACCAACTGAGGACTAGGAGTGGCATTTTTATACCAGTGGCTAACATTATGGTACCCTTAGCTTAATGATATTATCACCTGAAATAAAATCATAGCTTTTCCAAATCTGGAATATACCCTAATGTTTTTAAACACATCATGATATATCACCAATATATCATGAGTCAATGGAAAAATCATTGGATTGTCGGTGGGTTTCTTATAAAGTCCAATTTTCTAACCATTTTTACTCATTTTGAAAAGTAGAAGCATTGAATTGAGAGAAGAGGGGAAATCCATTGTCCTCTATCGAGTTGAGGAGGAAAAATGAGTGTTGTCATTTCCACTAATGGATTTATTGTGGAGTGGGGATTGATTCCCATCTATCATATATGTATTCTTGGGTATATGTAACAACTTAATAATGTATTTTGTTTGTTTTTCAAGGTAGGTCTAATTTGTTATTTTCTGCATTCTTTTGTGTTGAATTCATTTCATTTTTTTCCTTAGATTTAGTCAATGGACCATAAACATGTTGAAGGATTTGGTCTCATTATGGGAATATGGTGAGTATACTAATCTTCATAATCAACAAAATTCAAGCTATGTATAATCAACAAAATTCAAGTTATGTTGGAAGAAAATCACCCACAAAATCAACCACTTGAAATACCACCTTGTAAAATTGATGGAGCATGAACTGGGAATTCATCAAAAATCAACCCCATAAATTGTATATACTAGTAATCAATTACTTGTTGCAATGGGTAAAAGGACATAAGATAAGGAAACTTTGAGACTTGAGCTTATAATTGGAGGATTTCTAAGAACCCTTGCAATTACAGACTTATTATGGATTGGGTTGAGATATTATCCTTAGCCTCACCTTGCATAATTCCCTTGAAAAGCTCACCTTTCTTTCTTTTGAGAGCCACTACTAAGTCATATCCTTCTATTAGGTCAATGGTTAAAATAAGGGAGAAACAAGAAAATCTTGTGGGTAGATGCTTTTTATGGAGTGGCATTTCTTTCAAAATTTCTAATAACAATCCATTCTACCAATATATTCTTTATGTTTTCGTTTTCAATGGATCAAGTTACAAGGTCCCTACTTATGATGAATTCAAAGAGCCTATCCTTGAAAATGAAAATATTTGTTACACTCATAGATTGGAGGAACTTAGGAAATCATGGGAAGTTACTAGATACATTATAATGTTAAATGGTTGGATTGATGGGAAAGTAAATACCCCTTTTAATTTATTGGTTAATTGTCCTAGGGGGGATGCTTATTAAATGTATTGATGAATATCACATGTTAAATATGTGGCATTATTATGTGAGTTTTTGGATGGATTGATACAAGGAATAGGTCTTCAAAATGTTGTCCAAGTCATAATGGATAACACTTATAATTATATGGTTGATGAAAAGTTTTGTATGTTTTTGTATCTAACCTTGTTTTGGATTCCATATTCCACTCATTTCATTGATTTCATTTTATAGGATATAGGAAAATTTTATTATATTGAGGGTATCATTGAATCAACTAGGAAAATCACAAAATTTATATATAATCATCAATTTTTCTTATCAAACTCATAGATAATAGGGATTTAGTGCATTTGGAAATCATACATTTTTCCACTAGCTCAATTTCCCTTCAATCCCTCATCATTTTCCAATGCCATAAGCTTGAAAGAAAATGAAACATGGAATTCGAAGTGGAAGTATTCAGTGACATATATAGTTGCAATGTGCAATCCACCCTAAGAAAATACAAGAAACCAGAGAGGAGAGTGCAGTTATTGATATTTTTCTTATATGGAATGGGAAGGAGGCCATGATGCCCTAATATATGGAGGAAATAAATGTGTGACAAGGTTAATTATGTTAGGCAACATGATGACCATCTCACATCTATGTCACTTCTAGATCAAACTATATATGTGCCATGTGTTAGCCCATATACAAGCATGTACACAAGTGATGTAGTGGAGAAAAAGAAAATAAAGTGACAATAAATTATATTATAATGGAAAGATAATTATGAAATCTATATCATAAGTTAAAAGAGTGAGAGATTAAGAAATGGATAGGAAATTAAATGATTCCAACTACCACTAAGTCATACAAGAAATACCTAATCTATGAAAAGGAAATATGTGAAAGAAAATATTAAGGAGGGAGTCATACTTGGATTTTCTTGACAATGTAGGAGACATGTTGAATGTAAGCTTTTAAAAGCATGTTGGAATTCTCAACACCAATGGTCCCTCAAGGATTTCCAAGGTCTTATTAATGAGATACGTAAGCTAACCCGTAAGAGGATTCATTTCTCTCAGATCAGCCAACCATCCCACATCATGCAAATAACCAAACATTAGTTATTATCTAGCTCTAAAGTGGCTATTGGGTGAGTACATATGATAAATACAAGAACTAGAAAAAAAAATATTAGAAACTTACCTCAAGTCAAGAAAGGGTGAGACACAACTTACCTTAAGTGGAGAAAGCATGAAAGTAAGCCTTCCCTAAGGAGAGAAGACATGAAAGGAAGGTTTCCTAGAGGGAATTAGGGTTGAGACATGACCTTATGGAAATTTCAAAAATTGAATCTTATTGTAAAATCAAAACTTTCATCTCAACCTTGAGGCTCTTGAGATCTATTGCATATGAACTTTCAGACTTAGGATTAAACTAAAACATAATTTATAGTATATATTTCAATTTTTTCCAATAAAATACACAAGGCAGCCCAAGAAAATAAACACTGAATGATTGTACTTCAAGAGAAGTATGTTTCTATCCCTTGGGATATAATTCCCAACATATAGAATATCTAAAAATTACTTAATTACAAAAATTTTACTACAGTCATAAATCTTCCCATTTAGCTTCTATATGTGTGTAAAATCATGGAACAAAATCAGTTGGCCATTCATGATAAATCTACATACCAAATAAGCCTAGAAACTACTCAATCACCATGAGTATATAAACTGCGAACCAAATATGCAAGTAGACAAAATTTGGACAGTAAAGAATACTTCATATATACTTACAAATGAAGTTACAAGTACATACCGATTGATTATCCCAATATGGTACAAGATATTCCTTCAATATTGTCACAATCTATGACTCTCTAATGCTCTCTAAACCATATCCAGTGCATCCACCATCAATAGGGGACCAAACCCCACATCACTCCTAATCCAAATGGATGGAATGATAGAAAGTGGAAAAAGGCTTAATTACTTTCCTATAGATCCTTACTAAAGAAATATATAAGGTTAAATTATTAATTTCATCCTTTTGTTATGTCCTAACTCAGTAGTCTCTTCCTACTATCTATATATATTTCTTCCTCATCTTCAATATATATTTCTTCCCATGTATATCCATCCATTTGTGTGAGTGTCTAAATACCATCAAATTCTCTCTAAAATTGAATAAGAAAACCCTAGCCAATAATACAAGTCCTAGAAATATATCCCACCAAGATATCTAACCACACCAAAGGCTCCACAACAAGCTAGAGTCAACTCCAACAATGCCACCCTTGATATTTCACCAATATTTCCTTACACAACATCTCCAAGAAAAGAACTCCAAGTCTTCTATAAGGTTTATTTTCCACAAACTATAGGTTATTCTCACATAAGGACTCAAACCCCATCACTTCAAGTCTTCTCTAGGAATTGCCTCTCACAAACTCTAGAGCCTTCATCCCTTGCATAAATACAAGTACAAATACTCAAGAAAAGTTCATATTCAAGATACAAATGACCTAATAAACTCTCACATCTCTAATAGAAGATGATGTTGATGTAATGAATGAAAAATAAAGACTCTTTCCTCCCTTTATATAGAATAAGCGAGGGATACTAACAATACAAAAGTGGACAAGGTCCATAAACAACTATCTCAAGCAACCCAGCTAACCACTATATAGGTCAACATATGAATCTCTCCAACTCTAAAGTGACACATGTCAATATCCAATTAAAGAACATCCATAAAGAAAGGGTCCAAAAATGAGTGCTCCATAAGACAAGGTCTAATGCTCCCCTCCAAAGGTCTCCAGCACTCTAAAGCTACCTCCTAATCCATGCACTCCTCTAGGTCCACCACACCTCCATGAAACATCCTAAACCCAAGAATCCTCAAGCCAAGCACAAGCCTCCATGTAAGAAACCAAGTGATCCCATGTTATCTAACACCCAATTCCCTCCTCCCAAATTCCCCCATGCTTCGCCTCCAAATAGGTTATCCTCCCAAGTAAGAAACCAATCCCTCCATGTGCACCTCATTAAGAATGTCATCATGCCATATAAGAAACCGACCTCTTAAGGAATTACAACACATAAGAATCAAGTCAACGTATAGAAACCAATAAGTTATCTATAATGTTTATGTCCACTAACATACAACCAAGGGTAGGCATCATACCATGCACTCCACATCACATGAAGCACCCCCAATCATGTTATAAAAATTTCATAGTAACCCCAAAAGATAACACTCCCTTTTTGTGAGGAAAGTATTTTAACAAACACCATCCTTCTCCCTCAACATCAGAAACTTTTTCTTTACTAGGGGCTTTATCAAAATGTCAATAACCTCCATCAAGGCATCACGCATCCCTTCCTCAAAAAAACTAGAAGGATCACAAATGGAAGTAGTTAATGCTATATAGTTAGCATATCTCCTATGAGGTATACTCACCATCATTGAAGATATAGGAACTCCTACATTTTTTTGTGCATCCTACAATGTCTAAGTAAGTTGTCTTGGCTTCCTATAGGTTAAAGTAGAGGTTAATGATGTAACCTTCCTTAAGAACTCTTCACCCACACATGGATCTTACTCTTCTTTTACCTGTGAATAGGATTCTACAATAGAATCCTCTTGACTCCCTTTTAATCATTGAAGTATATACCTATGATATAGAGGACCATACATCCTCATCAAAATTCACATATTATCTCACCACAATATTTGGCTATGTTGGAATGTAGTTCCTATAATATGTATACATTTCATCATATCCAATAAAATAGAATAATATCACAACATATCAAACCTCCCCTTTTCAAGGGGCTTGACCACCTGTGAATCTAAAGGAACATAACCTTGGAGCATCAACAACCCTACCAAAATCCAACATCCTTCATATATAAATCACAAGCTAAAATAACCATACACCACATCATGATTTATCTAGGACTTCCTACAAATACAATCACAAACCAATACAACGCCAAGACCAGTGGATCAAATTTAAAAAACAAAATTCTACACAAATCTCATCCATCTTGAAACAACAAGCTTATATTACAAAAAATAACCTACACAAGGCCTCCAACAAATTGAAAACGTGGGTATCTTGTCCATTCACCTAAAAACCTTTCTCAACTAAAGGAAAACCCTCAACAAGGTCAAATCCCTCTTTCCAAGAGAATCCTTGTTATAGCCTTAATTTCCACCCTATAGTCTAGAGAGGAGTCCATAAGAGGATAGAATCCAAAATACATATTTTTCCTAAGGTTTAGCCCATTTTTTGAGATCCTCGTTGGACACCTAGTACACAACAAGCGAGGGCCCTTGCTGGTCACTAGTGGCTCAACAAGCGAGGCTCTGTAAAGCTTCTAGATTCGAAGAGTTACAAGGTGATAGGTGAGGGATGAGTTGTATCTTTATGGAAAGGGCCAGGGAACTCACATCATTTGAGTCTCTAGAGGTCTCTAGAATATATAGAAGCTCTCATAAACATCCTCCAAAGAGCTATATAACAAAGGCAAGCCTTGGGAAAGATGAGGAACAATTCAGAGTAATGTTATGTTGTCAAATTGCAGATGTACTTGTTCCATCTACCATAGCCAGAAGTCAGTGAATCCTAGCCTCACCAAGGAGATAAAGGGGAAGCAAGGAAAACGAAGGTCAAGGGAGCATGCATCAACACCTAAGGTATGTTCGATGTAATTTATCTTATGATTATTAATAGATCATTTGGTTTCCCCCCTATATATATGTGTGTAATTGATGAAAAAATGTTTAGATTTTATTCTTGTTATTGTAGATCTTATCATAATCAAATTAAATCTAGGATTTTAATCCCAAGTAGATAGGTAGAAAGGTTTTTCTTGTCTTTTTTATGAAGGAAGTAGGTTATGGAGCTTGGAGCTAGAGTTTCAGGACTGCAACAACAAGGAGATGTGAAGGAAAACCACGAAAGGCATGCAAATTTCACCACTCCTTAGGATAATTATGAATCAATGTGTTTGAATCTATATCTAGAAAATCCATAAGAAGTTTATCCCTATTTCTATCTAGGATTACTAGGCTAATCCTAGTCTCACAGGGATCTTGTTGAATACACAAAAAAAACTCCCTAGGATTAGCCTAGTAATCCTAGACAGAAAGAGGGCTAGACTTCTTATGGTTTTCCTAGATCTAGATTCAAACACATAGATTCATGATTATCCTAAGGAGTGGTGAAGGTTGCATACCTGTGAGGGTGTCCTTCATATCTCCTATTTGTTTCAATTCTGAAACTCCAACTCCAAGCTCCACAACCCACTTCCTACATAAAAAATACAAGAAACACCTTCTCTACCTCTCTACTTGGGATTAGAATCCTAGATCTAACTTGTTTCTAATCAGATCTATAATTAGATGAATCATATTTAAACACTTTCACAATGGAATACAAATATATCAGGGGAAAATCAAATGATCTATTAATAATATAAAAAAATTGCATCAAGCATACCTTAGGTGTTGATGCATCCTCCCTTGACCTCCTTGCTCCTTTCTCCTCCTTTATCTCCTTGGTCAAGATAGGCTTCACTGACTTTAGGTTATGGTAGATGGAACAAGTACCTCTGCAATTGGAAAACATAACATTACTCTGGATTCTTCCTCCTCTTTCCCAAAGCTTGCCTTTTTTTATATAGCTCTTTGGAGGGGGTTTGAGAGAGCTTATAGATATTCTAGAGACCACTAGAGACTCGAATGATGTGAGTTCCTAGACCCTTTCCATGAATATGAAACTCATCCCTCGCCTATCACCTTATAACTCTTCGAATATATAAGCTTTACAGATCCTCGCTTGTTGAGCCACTAGTGACCATCTAGGGCCCTCGCATGTTGTCTACTAGGTGTCCAGCAAGGATATCCAAAATGGGATAAACCTTAGGAAAAATATGTATTATGGCTTCTATCCTCTTATTGATTCCTCTCTGGCCTATAGGGTGGAAATTAACGCTATAACAGATGCCCCCTAATTTGTGAGGTCAGGAAAGGAATGGATGGTTGAAATACATTACAATAAAATAGTGTCCATGTAAGGAATCTTGAGGAGATAGAAAAGGAGTGTCGGAAGTCCAAAGAGTGTTGTAATCAAACACCAATGATGAGAGCATATATAGATTAATCCCCTAGGTAGACATACTCAAACTATGAATGAGTATGGTTGCTAACCAATACACTGCGGATCCATGAAATGAAATGCTATATCATGGCCATGAAATAATATACAGTGGATCCATGTCATCAATAAGACTGTATCCACAAGACAATACAATGTGGATATACGTCATGAACACAATCATAGCCACTAGAAAATATAATGTGGATCTATGACATAACATATAGATATTAGGAAGACAACAAACATGTAGGAGAGTTCCCCTAAAGTCATTAAAGTACTGATATACAAGTGATATAATCCATCACAACTTGGGAGGGGATGTCATAAAGGAATGATGTGTCTCCAAACTAAAGGTCTTCGTCCCAAACCTTGATGGCACTAATCTACACATGTGAATAGATGAGTTGTTGTCAAGCATGGTAGAAACTGTATGATTAGAAATCATTGATGTATACCATTAACAAATGTGAGGGGACCGACCAATGATGAAGATGGACCCCAAGGTACCTAGTACATTCTAGAAAGTGTGAATAGAGGATCTGATGTCAAACACTTGTGGAATCAATCGACCATGATTCAATGATGTAAACTCATTTTCGATCACGAGGAGGAATTCCATTGAGGACTACAAGCTCCAAGGTACTATCTAGTTTCTAGATCCCTCTCCTAGATAATGTGCTAAAGTCGATAGGAAGAGATCTATCAAAGGAGGGCCTTTATGTATTCTCCATCAATTGACATGAAACATACACTGAGAGTTTATGTGAAGAGAGAGTATTACTAAGTACAACTGACACAGGGATGGCCAATTCACAAATTCAACAAAATAGAAAATGGTCGACTCAGGATTAAACTTCCCTTGAACATATAGCACGACACAATGGTGACTTGGAAGTAAGACATGGGAATTGGACGAATATAGTGCAACAATGCATGAGGCAATGAGGCACTCTCCATGATGGCTGGAAGAGTAACTAGTCAGAGGAGTATCTTTGAATCATATTACTAGGATGGCTCCTAGGAAAGATAAAACCCAACTATATGATGAGGACTCAAATAGGTACCATGTTCAAGGGCGACTCCATTGACGCTGCCATTTTGAAAATAGATCACCTTCATGGTTTAACGAGAACAAAAGAATGACGCAAGTATGTTCGGCATGGATATTTTTTGTGTCCTTTTACGAGTCCAAAAAAAGAGATTAAAGTATAATTGGCGGGAGAGAAAAAGTGTCTTAATAGCATGCTCCTAAGTTCCAAGCGCATGGAACCAACCTAAGCAATGAGGAATGCAAATGGTACTAAAAAGTGAGATCCACTCTTAGCAGTTTTTCTATCCCTGGGTAGCTGGGTGTAAAATGGAGGACAAATAATGCAAAAGGCAGATGGTTAAGGCTATTTCATATTGGTAAGTGGGATATGGGAAAACAATAGTGTAGTGGTGGGAAGCATGATACGAGTAGAAAATTCATAAACAACCAGTAAGAAACAAAAAAAATGTTTGGGAACCCCCCACAGGATATGGCCAGAATATAGATGAAGAGAGGAAAATGAGGCTCAATATTCAATTCATGATGAGGCTAAAGGAGGGCTCCTGGGCCTACGGAAAAATGTAGCATGGGAACCAAATGAAAATCCAAGTGCTAACTAGGGCACCCATGAAGGGTAGGCACTACCAAACTAGTTAAAACATGAAAAAGGAGTGGCTAATGTCACAATCGGTCAAGATCAAACCTCAGGCATAGTGTTGGTAGTATGGATAGTTAATAATGCATACCGGGAAATGCAGGAAAAAACCTATCCCCATATCCTAGTTTAGAGATGCATACCTCAAGTTTAGTGGATGTCGCCATTTTCATAAAACAAATCCTCTATAATCCTATCAACACATGTAAACTAGATTCCAGGGTCAAAACGCATAGTGAAATCTCAAAAAAGAAAATATTTTTGGATTTTTTGGATATGATAAAGGTAAAAAAAAATCACTCACACCACACACCTATGTACAAGGCACTACACATATTTATGCTTTATGCAAATTAGAGCCCATGGTTGGGCTCAAGCCAAGGATATTTTTCATAATAAATGAACACATGAATCGTTTTCGACATTATATGGCTCACCATGTCAGGGCCATGCCACATAGGAATGAATCTCTGTGACCAAAGATACTCATCATAACTGGTTTTGTGAGCTACAACGGCTCCTTGATTGGACCCATCAAGACATGAAGGAATTATAAAACGAAAATATTCAATGGAAGGGGTAGCAAAGAATTCGGTGGCAAGTTCTGAAAAAGATAAGCAAGGTTGAAAAGGGTCAAGACTAGAAGGTGTATTGGATGCCCCATCCAATGCCCCCAGTCTTTGATTAAGAATCATCATGTCAACTCTCATCAGTTTTGAATCAAGAAAATATGATTGATACATCATCTCATCCTTTGGATTTTATATGGAAGCCATGACTTCCAAGATGGCCTCTTCCAAAGGAAACTCAAAATATAGGATATCATGTGAACACAAAGAATCAATAACTCGTACGGGTGGAGTAGGTTGATCACACTCCATATGAGGATGGAGTTGTTGATGAATATCAATAGATGTTGATGGGATTGCTAGATAAACAATCTTAACCACAGCAAGAGGCATGGATGCTCCAGATGATTCAACATCCATGGGATGAGGTACCACCCAAGGATCGGAAGACCCGATGGATCCACTGGTAGATGAGGAGATCATGTTGATAGGAGCAATGTGTGAAATAGGAGATGGTGGGTGTTATCACTGAAATTTCGTCCGCACAGGGCGACAAGAACTCCACATCGTCAACATAGGACTGGAGTCATTCATGGCACAGGATTAATCCCTCAGCATTACAAAAGGGTCAAAAAACTATACAAATGATCAAAAATTCAAAGGCGCTTTACAGAACATGGTCTTGCGCGTGCACGCACGTAACAGCAACGTACAAGGCGCGCCTGCGCGCCCGAGGCGCGGCTGTTAGGCGAAAAACCTGCGCGCCTGCTAAACGGCGCATTTATGAAATTGGTCGGCCTCCCAACCACTAATGGATCAGCTCCCAA